>JAMQGT020008386.1:87500-134166 GCA_024447675.2 Pterophyllum scalare
TCTGAATGATTCTGGATTTGGACATAATGACAAATCTTGGGCATTAGATTGTAACAACGACAGTTTCACATTTTGGAACAACAACATCCAAACTCCTGTCTCAGGTTGTCGGTCCTCCAGAGTAGGAGTGTACCTGGATCACAGAGCAGGTATTCTGTCCTTCTACAGCGTCTCTGAGACCATGACTCTCCTCCACAGAGTCCAGACCACATTCACTCAGCCGCTCTATGCTGGACTTTGGCTTTACTATGTTGGAGACTCTGCTGAATTAGACTGAAGTCTTTCATATTGTTGTGGCTTTAAATCTGTATTTTAGTTTCATGTTATTTTTCTCTCCATCATTGTTGTGGCATTTCTGCACTGCACAGAGATCAGCTGTCAGTCAAACATTATGGGTGGTACCTTGACATCTTCTAGTTGTTCTCTTAATGTTTTGGAGTTTTTGGGTGGAGCTCCTTCCTGTGTCTGTTTAGCCATGGAGGCGATCACTGCTCATTATGATTTTGATTTACAAAAATATTTCTCCACATGAAAACATAAACTTCTCTGTGCTCTAAATGTTTGCTGAATATTTGTATTGATGTATTTGTATGTTGTTGTTTCTTTTCCACTTCATGGACCTTAACAGAGAAATCAGCAGACCTTCCTTTATCATAAAGATTTTGTTCTCATTCCATTGTTCATTTGGAAAGAAATCTATAATTACATTTATCTGTTTGATGGACTAGATATTTTGTGGTCTGTCAAACAAATGAGGTATTTTAAAATTGTTATTATCATTAGAATCAATGATGAGATCATTAATTATATTTAATGTGTGAACAAACTGTTTTTTTTCTAATAAATGAAAGTTTGAACAAAGTCTTTCTCCCAGTGTCTTCTAGGATATTGGTTAAAAAAACTTTTCTTTTACCTTTTTTTTTTAGTCAATGTGAAGTGTTTCGGGGGGGGGGTTGTTGTTTTTCTTGTTTTGGTCGTGGAAGGTCTTCCCTCCCATGGTCCCTGAATGCAGCATCAGTGTGATATTTAAATCTCTCTTTGCTGATGTTGAAGCTGCTGAAGGCTCACTGAAGGTTTTCCATGTCTTCCTGCAGGTTAACAACTGAAATGTGAAAACTAATGTTCACCACAAGAGGGCGCCTTCATCCTGCTAACAGGGATGTAGAGGAGGCTAAAGCAGCTCAGCTCAGTTTGATTTACATTCTGCCATGTTTTTAGGTTGATCAAACCCTTTATAATAAAGTACATTGTGTCATAAATCATGTTAAACTGTATCAGAGCATCATTAGTTAGTCAGTGATTTACTTTGGAGCTGGATCATCAAACACTGCAGAAACATTTCCTCCAGTTTCAGCACAGAGTGTTAAAAACAGAACAGGACTGTTGATGAGAACAAACAGCAGGGACACAGTATCAGCACACAGCAACATGGTTTAACATGAACACAGTCAAAATCTAAAAAAATGGTTAAAAGGACTTCCTGCAGACATTTTTTGCTCCTGACTCGTCTGCAGCGCCTCCAGCATGGTTCAAATGTTCTGGCTGCTTTTGCACTGATTTTAGTTTCTGTCAGCAGGAAGTTCATGTTGAGCTCAGTGTGTTTGATTTGACTTCAAACTGATGCTTCAGTGTGAACACCTTTCTTTACAGCTATCAATAAAGCATCAATGTTTTACTGCTGTGATGGAAATAAAACACCTGTGTGAGTGTGACGTCTGTAAGGCAGGTAAGCATGCTGTGATGGTCTGCTCCAACTGTGCTGCAGAAAGAAACCTTAAACATGAGGAACTGTCAGGACATCACAGACTGTTCCTTAACTCAGCCGGGATCATTGGGAACCTCAAATTCTGTATTCAGGCTTCTGCGAAGTACCGGAGTTTGTGTGAGGAGGGCAGCAGTACACCTTTGAAGAGTCTAATCTACCGGAAATCCAAAAGAAGAAGAAATACGGAAATGACGTAACTGAAATTGCGCTCGCTCATTGTTGTATACTGGTATACTTTGTTTTGGTGGTATGAGAGGTGATTGTATCAGCTGTTGCAACAATGCCTTCACTTCAGCATCTGAGAGAGTTCATCAGGGAGAGGTTAACTGCTGCTGCAGAAGAAATCTTCTCCGAGTTTGAGAAAACCATCGTCCAGTTTGAGGAGGAGCTCAGTCAACGCAGACTGCCGGATATCAGCCGGACACCCGAGATAAAGTTACACAGTACAGGTAAGATTACCCGACGAGAGTGCGGGGTCATCACGTGGTCAAAGTGCTTTTCGGGCAGTTTGAATGTGTGAAAACAGAGCTCCGGTTTTTGGTCATTGATAGTGAATAAACGCATTGATCTACGATAGTTTTTATACCGCAGTAAAATGTATGCAGTTAAGACAGATCTGTCCAAGAGGGCAACAAATGTAACATCACAGTTTTATAAAGATATATTAAAGGACTGGATTAATGTTGGTAAAATAACGCAGATATAAAGATGCAGAACAGGTCATTTCTTTATTGTACACATAACACCTTCATAAATCCTGTTGACTTCAGTCTGTTTACCAGTATAAGCAAAGATGTTACACATAGACAATACACAGGAATATCAGAGATCACTATTTGGCACAACACTGGCCACTTTGTTAGGTACACCTGTGCAACTGCTCTTTAATGCAAATCACATGGCAGTGACTTAATGCATGTAGGTAAGCAGATGTGGTCAAGATGACCTGCACAGCCATCTTCAAGGTTTACAGAGAATGGTCCAATAAAGAGAAAATATCCAGTGAGCTGCAGTTCTCTGGGTGAAAATAGCTTGTTGATGTCAGAGGAGAATGGCCAGACTGCTTTGAGCTGATATGAATGCAACAGGGCCTCCAATAACCAATCTATGCAGAAGAGCATCTCTAAACACATGTTGAACCTTGAAACAGATCAGCTACAGCAGCAGAAGATCACACAGAGTGGTGTTGTAATGGCGTAGGGGACTTTCTTAACACACTTTTGACCCCTTAGTGCCAGCTGAGCATCACTGATACACCAACAGCCCACCTGAGTGTTGTTGTTGTCATGTCCATACCTTTATGATCACAGTGTACCCATCTTCTGATGGCTGCTACCAACAGGATATTGCACTGTGTCACAAATCTCAGATCATTTGAAGGTGGTTTCTTGAAATTAAGAGAAATCACAGCCAAAAACATTCTCCTTGGCAAAAATAAAAGATTATTGTTTATCTACAGCCTGTTTTTTTTTTTTGCCCTGGAGAATTTCTGATTTGGATTTAGGAAATACTGTTTCCTTTTTGCCCGTGTGAGATTCTTCTGTGAGGAGGTCTTTTTCCCAGTCGACTTTCTTTCATCTAAACATGACTTTTAAGTTATGTAGTTACTGTTTGTCATTTTAACCTGCAAGAGTGACAAATGTATACTTTAAGGTTCTCTCACAGCCCTGCTGGAGTAAATTTGCTGAGATGCATGTTTTTTTTTTATCATCATATTTGTTTGTTTTCTTGTGTCTCTTTGTTCCTCAAGACCTCCCACAGCAACATGACTGTAAGGAAGACGAAGGTCTGGACGACCAGCAGGTCTGTAACCAGGAGAGGAACTCCAGTGTGGAGCAGGAGCTCAAGCACAGTTGAGTTATGCAGCAGGACAATGAACCAAAACACCAGCAGGTCCACCGCAGAATGACTTAAAAAAAAAACAAAATGCTTTTTCACTGAAGTGTAATATATACAGACACTGCTCAAAAAAATTATAGGAACACTTTAAAAAACATGCTGAACTTTCAGTGCAGCAGCTCAAAATGATACTCAGTAATTTGTAAGGCCACCACTTGCTTGTATACATGCCTGACAATGTGACTGATGGTGTCCTGGAGGATCTCCAGTGTAGAGCACTGCACGAATATATTTGCTCAGATCTTTGTTTTCCTGTTATCACATTACTAACCTCTTACATGTGTCTTTTTTCCTCAAGACCTCCCACAGCAACATGACTGTAAGGAAGAGGAGGGTCTGGATGACCAGCAGGTCTGTAATAAGCAGAGGAGCTCCAATCTGGACCAGGAGGACTCAGAACCTCCACAGCCTAAAGAGGAGCAGGAGGAACTCTGGAGCAGTCAGGAGGGAGAGCAGCTTGTACTGAAGCAGGAGACTGAAGACATTGTTGACTTGATGTGGAAACCTGAAACAAAGCTGAACAGAGTTGGTATGTAAAACTGTAATATACAAGTTTCTTAATACACCCAGGCCTGATTATCTGTTTGAAAAAATGAAGCAGGCTAGAAGATCGCAAAAAAAAAGAACCCAGAACAACATCTAAAGAACTGCAGGTCCCACTTTCCTCAGTTAAGGTCAGAGTTCATGAGTCAACAATAAGAAAGAGCCCGGGCAAAAAAGGCATCCATGGGAGAGTTCCAAGGAGAAAACCACTGCTGACCACCAGTGATGTCAGTAATGCGTTACTCTAATCTAACTACTTTTTTTTGGTAACGAGTAATCTAATGCATTACTATTTGCAGTCCAGTAATCAGATTAAAGTTACTTATTATCCAAGTCACTGCGTGTTACTACTTTTGTCATTTTCCTCACGAGGAAGATATATTTTTGCTTTCTTCTTGCGTCTCGGGGAGTGACGTCTGACCGATGAGACAAATTGAGTCCCGTTTTCATCATGAGGACAATAACAGCACGCAGACACACAAACAGAAACAGCGAAGGGAGGAGAGAGATGCGCGTTTTCTAGCTGAAATACAGGAACTATTGTGAGTCTGTGTCAGCTAAAGATGACAACATCAAGGTTAGTTGTGCACTCTGTGCTGGGACAAAGTGCTATCTAGCGTCAAAAACACTACGTCAGGTTTGAAGGAACACCTGGAGTCACGGCGCAGTCACACTCACAGAGCGAGTCCCACCAGGTGGAGAAGCAGAGCTGCGGCTAATGCAGGAGGCCCCCCAGCACCCCAAAAAAAAGCTGGACTTCAGTCCAAACCAGTAAGAAGAGCTGAAGAAGCTGGGCGGACAGGATGTAGCAGAGGAAATGCTGCCCTTAAACACAGTTGACTCGCCCTCATTTCATTATTGTCATTTTTATGTTGAGGCAGAAAGTGATGGTCTGTCAAAAAACAATTTTCGGTGTTTTGTTCGGTATCATACCAACAGTCAAACATTGCAGTGGTAGTGCGATGGTCTGGGGCTGCTTTGCTGCTTCAGGGCAACTTCCTGTAATTGATGGAACCATGAATTCTGCTATCTACCAGAAAACGCTGAATGTCCGACCATCATTTTGTGCCCTGGAGCTCAAGCACAGTTGAGTTATGCAACAGGACAATGAGCCACAACACCAGCAGGTCCACCGCAGAATGACTAAAAAGACCAAATACTTTTTCATTGAAGTGTAATATATACAGACACTGCTCAAAAAAATTATAGGAACACTTTAAAAACACATCAGATCTCAATGGGAAAATAAATCATGCTGAAATTTCACTGCAGCAGCTCAAAGTGATACTCAGTAATTTGCAAGGCCACCACGTGCTTGTATGCATGCCTGACAATGTGACAGATGGTGTCCTGGAGGATCTCCAGTGTAGAGCACTGCACGAATATATTTGCTCAGATCTTTGTTTTCCTGTCATCACATTACTAACCTCTTACATGTGTCTTTTTTTCTCAAGACCTCCCACAGCAACATGACTGTAAGGAAGAGGAGGGTCTAGATGACCAGCAGGTCTGTAACCAGGAGAGGAGCTCCAATCTGGACCAGGAGGACCCAGAACCTCCACAGCCTAAAGAGGAGCAGGAGGAACCCTGGAGCAGTCAGGAGGGAGAGCAGCTTGTACTGAAGCAGGAGACCAAAGGCACCATCGTCTGGACCGGGGAAGAGCTGGGTATCATGTGGAAACCTGTAATAAAGTTGAAGAGAATAGGTATGTAAAACTGTAATATACAGATTTCTTGAAGCAAAAATGAATATGACTCATGTAGGATCCTACTCAGAGCTTAAAGATGCTTTTATTTTTAGAGGCACACAAAGAATTAAGGACCAACTGCAATAGGCAGCATTAATGCATCTATTTTATAAACTGTTTACATTTAACATGAAATGTAATTATAATTTTCAGTCAAAGGATAAACTGACATATATTCTAAGAGTTGGGATTTTACTACAGCGATATATCCAATCTGCATACAGTACTTCACTAATTTAACTTAAATTAAATCACCGAATGAAATCAAGCATTGGTGTTTTTGTGAGAAACATAATTATCCCCACCAGGGCTGAACAATTAAATTGCGAATAGTAACTAAGTTTTTAGCAAAATACAAAACATGCAATTAGGTGTGTCCCTGTGCCATGTTTATTTGGGCCTTTCCCTCTTCCTCTTTCCCTGTGGAAGCCAGTGCAAGACCTGCCTAGTAATGTTATTGGTAAGTTTCCTGAGGTTGTGGCCAGTCCAGCTCCACTTTCTTCTCAGGACTGGTATTGCTGTGGGTTCCTGGTTTTCTGTTGTCTACAGTTGGTGATATTCCCTGGCTGCTGGATACGGAGGATTTCATGCAGGCAGTTGTTGATGAATGTCTGTAGCTTGCAGAGTGCTGTCTTTGTCCTTCTCCATGCTTAGGCTATGTCTCAAGTTTTGCCTGAAGACAGGAAAACAGGTCACCTGGTCCCCACTTGGTCTTTCTCCACAATCAGCAATGCCCTGCATCCTTAGATGTAGATACCACAAACAAAATTACAAAAACTTTGCTTTAGCTGTACTGTAAGTACAGCCATTTTTTTTGTAATCCCTCATTTTCAAAAGTTGAAACTGGACAGTGGACTGACAGTAAGTTTGATGGCCAGATGAGGCCTGTTCCTTTGTTATTTTATATCAAGTGAAACAAGGGAGACACAATATCTAAACTTGAGTCAGAATGTTGACTTAGTAATGTATAACTTTTTGCTGCAAATTTAAATTGGCACACAGAGATGTTAATGCAAGTGAGAGAGGCTATCATTAAGCTGGAAAAACTCAAAACAAAGCTGTCAGTGAGATATGAGAACCTTTAGGAGAGGACAAATCAACAAACTGGTACATCTTTAAAAGAAGGAATGCACCGAGCAGCTCATCACAAACCAGCTGCAATAGACCTAGGTTACTGGGGGCTTATACCCCACTCTGCATTTAATCATTAGTTATTAATATCTTCCACAGTTGCTACTTTTCCACCGCCGAGCTGGTTTCAATGAACTGGTGAAATGTTTAAGGACAGGCCTGCATTTCCACCGCGCTTTGTGAACTGCTCCTTTACTTATGAGTGTGGGCGGGTCCTCGTCTGGACAATGAAAGCCAAAGGGCACAAACGTGGGAGAACACGCTCCCCTTTTTGTGCTGCGAACACATTTTACGGTCCAAACCAAACTACTGCAGCATCTGTGTGCAGCACAGAGGTAAACGCAGACAGCGATTACGAGCAAGGATGCAAAGTACACACTTTGTGTCCTTTTATCTGTGATATGAACTGATACAAAGCAGCAAGTTCAACCTTAGACGCCAACCTAATTCACAGCTGTGAAAACTGCATCACTTTTCTCATGTAATACACACCATGCAGTGAAACAGCGGTAGAAAACTATGTTGAGACGGCTGAGTCACGCCTTTCTGTCCCTTTCGTCAGGCGTTCTTTGTTCGAGACCGGCTAGCTTGCGGAGCCGGAGTTGAACCTGCTTTCGGCCGAGCACCGAGCATTTATGAAACAAGTATTTAGTTGTGGTCATGCATTTTATTTTATTCTGTATTTTTATTTTAATTGGTTTTGTTTATGTCATTTAAGTTCTAAAACAGATTCAGAGCTTTTGTGTTCTTTGCTATCACAATAATAACAACTGACAGGATGTACTGAACAGCCTCTTACTAATGTTAATCTTCACCTTGCTAATTGTTATTGCGGCGATCCATTCCGGTAGCTAACTGCTACCACCTCAGCAAAGCGCAGTGTTTTTCATCCCAGTATTTCTTTTGTTTTTATATTTCACTTGACGTCTGGCTCTGGCTCCCGGCTCCCAGAGCCACTCCTCTGTGAATCGCCACCTTATCGTGGTGGAGGGGTTTGTGTGTCCCAGTGATCCCAGGAGCTATGTCGTCTGGGGGCTTGTCCCCCTGGTAGGGTCTTCCATGGCAAACAGGTCCTGGGTGAGGGTCCAGACAAAGAGCGGTTCAGAAGGACCCCTGTGTGTGAAACAACGAGCGAACAGTTTACCCTGCCCGGGATAGGGTTACCGGGGCCCCATTCTGGAGCCAGGCCTGGGGAGGGAGCTAGAGGGAGAGCATCTGGTGGCCGGGCATTAGCCCGTGGTGCCCAGCTGGGCGCAGCCCAAAGAGGCTACTTGAGCCTACCCTCCTGTAGGCCCACCACCCGCAGGAGGCGTCGTAGGGGTCGGGTGCAGTGTGTGTCGGGTGGTGGCCAAGGGCGGAGGCCCTGGCAGACCGATCCCCGGCTATCGAGACTGGCCTGGGAATGCCTTGGGGTCCCTCCGGATGAGCTGGAGGAGGTGGCTGGGGAGAGGAAAGCCTGGGTTTCTCTGCTTAGGCTCCTGCCCCCGCGACCCGGCCCCGGATAAGCGGAAAAGAATGGATGGATGGATGGACTTGATGTCTGATTTTTAGCTTTTCATTTACATAAATTCGGTTTCCAGCATTAACTGATGCAGAAACTGAGCAAACTGGTGCTTGTTGGGGTTTTATTTTTTCACCCAAAGAATAAATTGACAAATGTTTAAAAGTAAACTCCAGGAAATTACTTAATAAACAGTGGCTGAAGCAAACAACAGACTAACTTCTCAGTCTCAGTGTGTCTTCTCTTGAAGGTTCAGCCACCATACATACAATTAAAACATCACCGTGTTCTGTTATTAATCTGGATAAGATTTCTTTTATTGATTAATTAAAACATCAGGGGAGAAGATGTGCTTTTTGGTTTTTATCGCTGATGAAAGGAATCTGAGTCATGAAAAACCAGCACTGGACAAATGATGAAGGCCAACCCGCAGCACACTCTGTTTACGTGTAGATAGTGGCAGTATCAAAATGTTATAGTTAGTGAGGAGCACGGGTTTAAAGGGGAGGGAGACAGAGCACACACAGGCCTGTCTCTTTCTGAACTCTGAGTCCCACATGTCCATGTGTTATATCTTCTGATTCTTTAATATATTAAATATCTTAATTTTTTACTTAAAGTGTTTCAGGTTTCTTCCTTCACAAATAAACATGTTAACATGCTTAAAAATTTACCAAAATGTAAGACAGAAAGTGTCACAGATTAAAATTTTCACCCGCTGCTCAGCTAAATGTCCTCACACCCGTACAGACGCACAAACCCAACAACTGAAGTTTCATTTTGTTCTGTTATCAAAGGAAGTTAAAGAATTCCAAGTTTTCTCTGCATTATGGAAAGGAATAAATGTTTAATTTCAACAGCTTCCTGATCTGGATATGTTTAGTTAAATGTATCCGGCTAAATGGGTTAAATGTTTATTCTGTTTCCTGAAATATACATTTAAATTTTCCAAACTTAAATGAATAACAGATGAAGAGTGATTTTCATGGTGTTTGTCACTGAGCAACCACTTTACCACTGAAAAGCCAGAGCCAGCAAAACAGCTCTGCACCACAGAATTCCTCTCACTGCTCGATTTGAGTGACATGCTTAGAATGTGCAGACCTGCTAATGGTTAAAGTTACATTATATTTCTCAAATGTGTGTTTCTCTGCTTCTATCCATTTGTCCCTTCAGTCTTCCAACAACATAACTGCCAGCAAGGGCTGGTTCTCACAGACCAGCAGGTCTGTAACCAGGAGAGGAACTCTAGTCTGGTGCAGGAAGACCCAGAACTTCCAAATATTAAAGGGGAACAGCAGGAATTCTGTCCAAGTCAGAAGGGAGAACAGCTCGTATGGAAGCCGGAGACTGACACCTTTCCTGTTCATGAGGAAGGTGACCACAGTGAACCGGAACCAAACAGAGACCAGCTCCTATCTCACAACTCTCCAGAACCAGATCAGGAAGAAGGCGAGGATGATAACTCACCCAGAAACAAATCAGAACAAATCAGAACAAACCTGAGAGGCCACACTTACGAGAAGCCACATTTATGTAGCACCTGTGGGAAAGGATTTGGAAGGATGACAGACTTAAAAAGACACATGAGAATTCACACAGGTGAGAAACCACATTCTTGTAGCACCTGTGGGAAAGGATTTGGCCACATGGATAACTTGAAAAGACACATGAGAATTCACACAGGTGAGAAGCCACATTCTTGTAGCACCTGTGAGAAAAGATTTACTAGGCTGGAAAGTTTGAACAGTCATATGAGAATTCACACAGGTGAGAAACCATTTTCTTGTAACATCTGTTGGAAAACATTTAATCATATAGCAAGTTTGAAAACACACATGAGAATTCACACAGGTGAGAAGCCATATTGTTGTAGCACCTGTGGGAAACAAATGAGTTGTGTGGCATACTTGAAAAGACACATGAGAATTCACACAGGCGAGAAGCCTCATTCTTGTAGCACCTGTGGGAAAAAATTTAGTCGGAAAATGCATTTGAAAATACACATGAGAATCCACTCAGGTGAGAAGCCATATTGTTGTAGCACCTGTGGGAAAAGACTGAGTTGTTTGACATACTTGAGAATTCACATGAGAATTCATACAGGTGAGAAGCCATATTCTTGTATCACCTGTGGGAAAACATTTAGTCAGATGACACACTTGAAAACACACAAGAGAATTCACACAGGTGAGAAGCCATATTGTTGTAGCACCTGTGGGAAAAGACTGAGTTGTATGGATAACTTGAAAAGACACATGAGAATCCACACAGGTGAGAAGCCTCATTCTTGTAGCATCTGTGGGAAAACATTTAATCAGATGTCACACTTGAAAACACACACGAGAATCCACTCAGGTGAGAAGCCACACTGTTGTAGCACCTGTGGGAAAAGATTCACTTATTTGATACAGCTGAAAAGGCACATAAGATACCATGCTACTTAAAAGTTGCATTCTTAGGAAAACACGTGAATGCTGTCTGACATAATAGTGTGTTGATGGCAGAACTTGTGCATCTTTGGCTATGTCCACACACGTATAGGTATTTTTGCAGAAGTAGCTTTTTATCCTCCAGTGCAAATTAAAATGGGAGGATATTGTCTTCATACCATCTGTCTGTCTGTCCGGGGGTCTATCTGTGAGGTTTTACCTTTCTGGTCTATAAAGTCCAAAACCATAAGGAGTTGAGCCATGAAATTTGAGATATATGTTCTTTCCTATTTCAAAGATGTATATTCATAATTCTGGATGTTAAGTACCCTTTGTACACTTTGGCTGTATTTATCTGAAGTGGACAGTAAACAGCATGGAGGATTTCAGGCTGCTAATGCTGTCATAATATATGGTAATGATATGCAGCCTCTTTCTCATGCCTGATTGGCTTAGCCTAATCATGCGATCATATTGTGCTGTGATTGGCTATACCTACCTGATGATTATTGACTGAAATGGAGAAAGTGGGGATTCCCCATACCTAACAGCTGACCTCGGTCACTGAGCAGCTGGCAGTAGCTAGATAGTGAAAAACTGGGGAATCCCAAGTTTGTAGATAAAGAAAGTTTATTTATAGTAACATCAGTTAGCCTGTGATGCCAGCTTCTTATTGGCTGAGCTTTGTCTAACATGTTGGTCAGGTATGACTGGTGGCCGTAAATAGTAATAAATAGTACAGACTACGACTCATCATTGAGCAATATTAATAATAATAATAATAATGCCTTAGACTTATAAAGCGCTTTTCACGGTACTCAAAGACGCTTTACAATTCCATGCGCTATTCATTCGCATCTCAATCATACTTGGTGGTGGTAAGCTACTAATGTAGCCACAGCTCCCTGGGGCAGTCTGACAGAAGCATGGCTGCCAATTCGTGCCTACGACCCCTCCGACCACCACCAAACACTAACCACACAACCACATTCACACTTAGGCGATGTGGGTTAAGTGTCTGAGCTGTAGGTATTAAAGCCATACCTACAGCTCAGCAATATTGCTCAAATATAAACAACACAGTTGCCATATGATCATAGTGATGTTATACATAATGCATTGATATAATGTACTACATGATGATATTATGTAGTATGGATGCATTATGTAGTAATATTCCTGTACACACAAGTATAATATGATGTGAATACCTTTGCATTTGCAAGTATGCATTATGTTTGGCTTATTGTTATACAGTAGATTATATAAATAGAATAGTTGGTCAAAGTCTGCAATGTATCATTTTTAAAATAAAAGTTGTAATGTAGTATTGATGTAGTTTCGGTTTATTCCCTAAACTGAGCGTCATATCGGAGACATGTTAGAGAATGAACCATTCAATGGTTCATTTAGTTATGTTCCATGCTACAAAGATCAAATCCTAATGTAAGTATATTTTGTATTCCTGGTGTGTGGGAGAGATGGGCATTGATCTTAAAAGTCCACACGTACACATCAGTGGTCATAAAGACTAAATGTGTTAAAGGGGACATATCATGCAAAATCCACTTTTTTAGGCCTTAAATACCTTTTTTTACATTTTTTTTTTTATTTTTACTTTGAGTGTCTAGGAGTACAGGAAATTTAGGTTTATTCTCTCCCGGTGCTGCGTAGATATCTTTATAATTTTTTTGGGTCATGTTTTTCAGTCCGTTTAGTTTTCCCTATTCCCTATTACATTTTCTTGTCTATTGCATCACAGTATTTGTTGTGGAACTGCTAAACAAGGCCATGGAAGTCCAGCTAACCAATTTTGTGAATCCATCTTTTTTTTTTTCTCGCAGCAATTTTCTAGTCCAAGTTCAGCTATACCGAAGTTGCAAGTAGACAAGTCAAAATGTTTGGTTGTTGGATGTACTGATGGATGCGCTAATCCAATATTCATTATTGTATTGGTCCGATCCAGACCTAATTTACTGGATCGGATATCAGGAAGGAATAAAAGAATGCAATCTGATCGATCCATTAAATAGCGTTTCACCCACATTAGCTGCATTACAGTTTTCTGTCATCATCATCTTCTTCTTCTTGTGGGTTTGTGGTTGACCAAACCAGCTTAGAGCTGCATTACCGCCACCTACTAGAATGGAGTGGTGATCAGGAGTTAGAAAAAAACCCCTCAGATTCTAAAAAGTTCTCTGTTGCTGTAACAGTTTCTCTTTAAGACTAAGTGGATCATTGCTCGACATGTTTTTCCATGCTTCCACTGCTCTCTACTGTGTTTGTATGTTGTGCTTGCTGTGCTGAGAATTTCAGCTGTCATTTTTTTCTCTACTTCAGCTTAGGGTTGCAGCGGTATGAGATTTTCACGGTATGATAATCGTCTCAGAAAATATCGCGGTATCACGGTTATCGTGGTATCACTGTATTTCACATATATTATTATAAGTTACTCTGACCCTTAAATAACAAAAACCAAAACAAAACAAATTATTTTATTGTACTTGGAACCATTTTTTAAGACAGTTTTGTTTAAAATGTCTCCTTTAAAAAAAAATATATATATATATATATATATATATATATATATATACATATATATATATATATATATATATATATATATATATATATATATATATCACACACATATATACAGTGCCTTGCGAAAGTATTCGGCCCCCTTGAACTTTTCAACCTTTTGCCACATTTCAGGCTTCAAACATAAAGATATAAAATTTGAATTTTTTGTGAAGAATCAACAACAAGTGGGACACAATCGTGAAGTGGAATGAAATTTATTGGATGTGTCAAACTTTTTTAACAAATAAAAAACTGAAAAGTGGGCCGTGCAATATTATTCGGCCCCTTTACTTTCAGTGCAGCAAACTCACTCCAGAAGTTCAGTGAGGATCTCTGAATGATCCAATGTTGTCCCAAATGACTGATGATGATAAATAGAATCCACCTGTGTGTAATCAAGTCTCCGTATAAATGCACCTGCACTGTGATAGTCTCAGGGTTCTGTTCCAAGTGCAGAGAGCATCATGAAGACCAAGGAACACACCAGGCAGGTCCGAGATACTGTTGTGGAGAAGTTTAAAGCCGGATTTGGATACAAAAAGATTTCCCAAGCTTTAAACATCTCAAGGAGCACTGTGCAAGCAATCATATTGAAATGGAAGGAGTATCAGACCACTGCAAATCTACCAAGACCCGGCCGTCCCTCTAAACTTTCATCTCAAACAAGGAGAAGACTGATCAGAGATGTAGCCAAGAGGCCCATGATCACTCTGGATGAACTGCAGAGATCTACAGCTGAGGTGGGAGAGTCTGTCCATAGGACAACAATCAGTCGTACACTGCACAAATCTGGCCTTTATGGAAGAGTGGCAAGAAGAAAGCCATTTCTTAAAGATATCCATAGAAAGTCTTGTTTAAAGTTTGCCACAAGCCACCTGGGAGACACACCAAACATATGGAAGAAGGTGCTCTGGTCAGATGGATCCAAAATCGAACTGTTTGGCCACAATGCAAAACAATATGTTTGGCGTAAAAGCAACACAGCTCATCACCCTGAACACACCATCCCCACTGTCAAACATGGTGGTGGCAGCATCATGGTTTGGGCCTGCTTTTCGTCAGCAGGGACAGGGAAGATGGTCGAAATTGATGGGAAGATGGATGGGGCCAAATACAGGACCATTCTGGAAGAAAACCTGTTGGAGTCTGCAAGAGACCTGAGACTGGGACGGAGATTTATCTTCCAACAAGACAATGATCCAAAACATAAAGCCAAATCTACAATGGAATGGTTCACAAATAAACATTTCCAGGTGTTGGAATGGCCAAGTCAAAGTCCAGACCTGAATCCAATCGAGAATCTGTGGAAAGAGCTGAAGACTGCTGTTCACAAATGCTCTCCATCCAACCTCACTGAGCTCCAGCTGTTTTGCAAGGAAGAATGGGCGAGAATTTCAGTCTCTCGATGTGCAAAACTGATAGAGACATACCCCAAGAGACTTGCAGCTGTAATTGCAGCAAAAGGTGGCGCTACAAAGTATTAACGCAAGGGGGCAGAATACTATTGCACGCCCCACTTTTCAGTTTTTTATTTGTTAAAAAAGTTTGACACATCCAATAAATTTCATTCCACTTCACGATTGTGTCCCACTTGTTGTTGATTCTTCACAAAAAATTATAATTTTAGATCTTTATGTTTGAAGCCTGAAATGTGGCAAAAGGTTGAAAAGTTCAAGGGGGCCGAATACTTTTGCAAGGCACTGTATATACATACATACATATATGTATATATGTGTGTGTGTGTGTGTGTGTGTGTGTATATATATATATATATATATATATATATATATATATATATATATATATATATATGATATATAGATATATATAGATATATAGATATAGATATATATATATAGATATATAGATATATACACACATACACACACACACACACACACACATATATATATATATATATATATATATATATATATATATATATATATATATATATATATATATATATATATATACACACATATGATAGAATACTCGATTACTAAAATAATTGATAGTTGCACCCCTAATGAAATTTGCAATATGCCATAAGCCAATGCATCACCTTCTCACATAGGAGCAACAGGATTCAGGTGATAGCGCGATTATTGTGTGATAGACTTTTGACTTATGTAAAATGTTTCCAGGCATTTAAAAACAATAGTTTTTTTAAAAAAAGATCAGATTTGTATTGGTATCGGCAGATATCCAAATGTAAAATATCGGTATCATATCGGACATTAAAACATGGTATTGTGCCATCTCTAGTATGAACCCAAAAAATTCCTTACATCGCTCCCGCGGCATCAGAGCCTCTTCGAATCGCTGCTATCAAACTACAAAAATGGCTGAACGGGGAGAGTGGAATGCTCTGTGACCTGGAGGGGGGCGGGACGTGAAATGTCTCATTCACATTTAAAAAGACAGCACCAAAATGAGCTGCTCTAAGATGTGCCTCAGAACAGGGGTAAACAAGGGGTCTGTGGAGCTACAATAATGAGGAACTCAGACCAAAGCACTGCAGTTCTACTTTATATAGACAACAACTGAATGATATACATATGAAAATGAAGGATTTAAAAGCATGATATGTCCCCTTTGAAGTATCTTTGTGCTTCAGCATTACTGTATCATCTCCACTGTATTACTGTTATCAGTTTTATTCCTAAAAGGTCATTTCCTAGCAATTCAGATGATTGTGAGCCATAAAGACTTAAGATGTTTTGTTTGTGTGTGTGTGTGTATGTGTGTTCATAAAATATATATCTTTAGACTATCACAGCCTGCATCTTTTTACTGTTTCACTCACTCCAAGCTGGACACACACAGGACTCGTGACTGCTATATTTTTATCAATCTACACAGTTTGTATAACACTCCTATTTGATTTTTTTTAAACTACTGGAGAAAAAAGTAGAGTAAGAGTTTACCTGGATCACAGAGCAGGTATTCTATCCTTCTACAGCGTCTCTGAAACAATGACTCTCCTCCACAGAGTCCAGACCACATTCACTCAGCCGCTCTATGCTGGACTTTGGCTTTACTATGTTGGAGACTCTGCTGAGTTCATTAAACCGAAATAGGCTGAAGTCTTTCATATTGTTGTGGGTTTAACACTAGAAGTCCCAAAATTTTAGAACTACTAGAACTCCCATAGGTAGTCCACCATTCTGACCACCATACATTATTTGCTTAAATTTATAATAAATCAATATCATATGTATAAATATAATTTATAATCCATAAAAACATTGAAGAATACATGGATCCGTAATGTTACCAATCAACTAAATATGGTTGTGGCAAGAAAGATCAGTAGCGGGAACATATGTGCGTGCAGATTCTCAGTCATCTAGTTTATGGTTATCTCAACAGCTCAAAAAAAGTTGAGTGGACTTCTTTAAAAAGATTTTGAAGTCGGTTCCCCTCTTATCCAATAAGCTTCTTCAGGCTTCTCCACGAAAAGTTGGAGAATCCCAGGTTTTTAAACCTTAATGGGAGTCGTCCCCTTTGGAGGTGGTCATTTAACCATTATTATTCACGGTTGCACACAAGCTAAGGTGTAAAAAAAAAGATGTGGGTCATCACCACCACCACCACCACCTTTCCTGCACTGCACAGCATACATTAAGATGGAGTTGTGTTTGGGAGTTTTGTCCTTGGGATCAGTTTTTGTCTTAGAGTGTGGCTGGGATGTCATGCTTGGAGAAAATTCTCCTGCATTTCTGCTACAAACCTACTATGTAGAGATAATGTCGCTCCATTTGACATTCTCTTTCTCTCTAATTGGTGTCTGACTTTCTTTCTTGTTCATCTTCATTGATTTGATGAAGGCCCATTTGAGATAACCACATGTCTTTTGAGGACCCTGTTCACATTTTGGACTGAGAACAAAGATGGTATGAAAGAAGAAGGAAAGAGGACACTCTTATGTCCACTGTGAGCGACTATCATTGAACAGAGGTGGTGGATTATGACACCAGCTGTCAGCTTCCTACAATACAATCTAGAGATCCTTCCAGGTGCCTCAAACCCCATTCACTCAATACTTCAAGTTACCTATTGAGGCCACAACCTAACCAGGTCTCACAAGTGCCACAGTGGTTTCACAGGAAACCCTTTGTGGTAATGAACCACATGTTTTTTTAACACATTGGCTCATGTGATGATGAATACCAATGGGTCATCAACCACCTCCAAAAGGGACAACCCCCACTAGGGTTTAAATAAAGTCCAATCACCTTTTTTCAAGTTCTCAAGAACACCAGGAACGACACTTTGCCCATCAACAGTGGGCAGCAGGTGGCAGCTGTCAGGAGTCAAAAAGCTTCCAGTTTTACCAAATTACACTGTATATGCATATGGTCAATATGACAGCTATGACCATGGCCATGACCATCTTTAGTTGATTGGTAACATTACAGAACCATGTGTTCTTTGATCTTTTATTGATTGCGAATTATAGTTATACATTACATTATAAATTTATGTAAATAATGTATTGTGGTCAAAACCACCTATGGGAGTTCTAGGTAGAAACACTCATAACTTTCTTGTAATTTAAAAAAAATTACAATCTTAGAATAAAATATACACATATTTAGGAACAATCAGGGTCCTACAGTTACACGGGGTTAATAGCAAAAAAAGATCTTGCACTGCAAAATGACCACCTTTGGAGTTCTAGTGTTAAATCTGTATTTTAGTTTCATGTTATTTCCTCTCCATCATTGTTGTGGCATTTCTGCACTGCACAGAGATCAGCTGTCAGTCAAACATTATGGGTGGTACCTTGATATCTTCTAGTTGTTCTCCTGATGTTTTGGAGTTTTTAGGTGGAGCTCTTTCCTGTGTCTGTTTAGCCATGGAGGCTATCACTGCTCATGATGATTTTGATTTACAAAACAATTTCTTCATATGAAAATGTAAACTAATATTTGTTTTGATGTATTTGTATGTTGTTGTTTCTCTTCCACTTCATGGACCTCAACAGAGAAACCAGCAGACCTTCCTTTATCACACACATTTTGTTCTCATCACTTTGGACATTTGGAAAGAAGCCTGACATTTATCTGTTTTATAGACCAGATACCTTTTTTAAAAAAAATCAACAAACAAATGAGTCATTATAAAATTGTAGTTATAATGATTATAATCAAAGTGAAGTTTATTCTAATAAATGAAAACTTAGTCTTATAGCCATATAGAGACTTCTATTGTCGGCGGCAGAAAATTTCCCTCATTTTTAAATACGAAACTTCACAGGTATGGCTGGTAGTTCAGAAACCGCCAGGGGGCCTACTCTGTCTACTCTCAGTTGTCGGTTCAGCTGCAGACTACATCTCCCAGAGTCCTTCGCGGCAGTTCGTTTTAATGCGGCTCCTTCCATCCTGTCCGAGCAGACAAGGAGGAAACAGATGAGCTGTTTTCTCCGCTGAGGTTGACGTCTGTTGATGTCTGAGGTTGAAGTTCTCCGGGTGACAGCAAATTAAAAAACATACCTGAAGGAGCGGGTTTTAGAGGTAAGAAGCGCGAGGGCGACTTTAAACCCGGGTTTAATAAGCGACTTTAAGCTAACAAAATGGCTAGCTGGCAGTCAGAGGAACACCTCGGGTTTGTTATGGCATCGCACAGCTGCACCGTGATTGTTTCGTTTTATTTCACCTGCTTCTGTTCGTTATTTTCCGGCAGGCTTGACTGAACGGCTCGCGTGTCTGCTCAGGAGCCCTGCGCGGTGTTGTTTTTTTTGTCGGTTTCATTGCCGCTTCTTCGGGCAGGTGTTTGTGGTGCTCTTTCGGTAATTTTAGGCTGCCAGAGCGGCGCAGGTGAATCGTGATGTTAGCAGCAGCACCTGGGCATTTTTAACTACTGATGTTAGGCCTTAAGAGCCTGGTATGAGTTTAGATCGCTGGTGTGAAACTCATTTTGGTTCGTGGGAGACACAGACTAATCTGACCTTAAGTGGACCGGGCCACTTGAACTGTTGCCTAATAATAATAATATATGTATATATATGTGTGTGTGTGTGTGTGTGTATGTGTATGTATATATATAATATTTAAATCTCCAAAGTCTCTGGTTTGCATGGAAAGAAGTTCAAACTCCAAAATTAATTTCCGAATTTTATTAGTTTGTTTATTTAGCAGTTTCTGCACTCTACAGAGCAATGCATTGGGTCGGTGCTGCAGTTTAACTCATGAGCATGTAGCTTGATAACACTAGTTTTCATGCCAGTGAACCCTTGTCATTATCAGTTAATATCCTCATCAAGCCAGGATGATTAAATCAAAAATATTAGACCCTGTGCTACCGAGCGAGTTCAGCATACCCAGGATGTCTGTTATCTGGATTCGCTTATCCTAACATAGTTAACAGGCTCGCATGAAGCTGGTTATCTTATCCATAATTTAATCCTATCCTAGCTACCAGCTCGTTCACATGAAAGGGGTGGGCGTTGGCAGCAAACACATCAAAACATGTCTTTTGTCCTGTCTCTCTCCACTCAGCCCCAACCGGTCGCAGCAGATGACTGCCCCTCCCTGAGCCTGGTTCTGCTGGAGGTTTCTTCCTGTTAAAAGGGAGTTTTTCCTTCCCACCGTCGCCAAGTGCTTGCTCATAGGGGGTCGTTTTGACTGTTGGGGTGTTCTCTGTGTTATTGTAGGGTCTTTACCCACAATACATAGCGCCTTGAGGCGACTGTTTGTTGTGATTTGGCGCTATATAAATAAAAGTGAATTGAATTGAAGTGAATCTGACCAATCACATACCCCGCAGCTAACTCTACAAAGGAAGATGAAACTATCATATCAGAAAAATATGAAGAGGTTAGACACATAATACAGACTGAGAGCAACACAGCTGCTGCAGACAAATCTGTGCTGTGAGAGGAAATGCATCGTTCAGCAGGATAGTATTAAAACCGTGCGTGAATGTGTTTGTTCTTTAAATGTTTTGGTTTGCAAGACTGAAAAAATGCTGCTGTGTTTATAAAGCTCAATCTGTATGAAGGTAATAAACAAAGCTGTCAAAAATGCTGACTGTGTAAATTAACAGACTTGATCAATATCACGGCTCGATCTCTGCGGCGTGGGAGAATCTGAAGGATTATAATTGAATATTCATTTAAATTAATGTTGATATGTGCATGTGACAGTTGCTGTAGCCCCAGTGATGTTTAACTGAGAGCAAGTAAAGAATAAAAACTGAATTAAAACTGTGGCTTAGTCTGTGGGCAGAATTAATATAAATTTTAGAACCTCCTGCTAACTGAGCGCAGACATCCTGAGGGATCTTCCAGGTAGCTGCTGGTGAAGATGTTTCCCAAAGAGCTGGAGGTGTTGATTCCATACCTGTTGTTCTCTCATCTTGAACATAAGCTGATCTGGGGCAGGTTGAGCTCTACAGCGTAACCTATCATGATTGGTAAGAAATGAGCCACCTTCATACTACAGAAACCCAGGGATAACCCTGAGGTTACCTGGATAAGTTCAAGTCCTGCTTCATTGGATGGACCTCTGGAGCCATACTTGTGTGTTTCTGGGTCATAAATCACAAGTGGCCACTTTCCCTGTGACCAGATACTTGAGTTTGCCTAACCTGCTCCGGTTACGATGACGCGATGAGCACAGCATGAATCTGAAAGTAGAAACAGGTTAAAAGTTTGTCAAGGAACCACAGCGGTATCAGTCCTTTCAACAGGCTGCAAGAAAGCACCGTTTTTGTCTTTGCAAATCACAGGATGATCTAATCAGCGACGTCTCTCTCACTCTGTCGAGCACAAACATGAAGCGTGCGCCGCTAATGATGGACACGATGCACCGTGACTGACAGTGAGGGAATGATGAAGGCCGAACCTTAACCAGCGGCGGGGCCGACGTCACTCAGTCTAACGACCGTCTCCACAGGCAGTCGCTGCTGTTTTTCCTGCTCGTTCGGAGCTTTGTGGGAGCGGAGCTCTTCAGCCTCTGTTTACAGATGTGTTTATTTTCCTGAATCTGTTTAGCCTTCGAAGGAAAAGAATTCCTGACTAATTGGTTTGAATTCACTCAGACCACCATGTAGGGCAGCCTCCAAATACTGTTGATTTCTGTTGTGTGACAGCAAGGTTCCTTCATATCATTTTTTTTTAGTTCAGATACTCGTTTTTCTGGTTTTTGACTTTATCTCAGTCTTTATAACTGAGGTGGGATAGAGTACTTCAACGTTTTAGGCCATGCTTTGATGGGAGAACTTGAAAACCATGAAATCCTTTCTGCTCCGACACAGGAAGTGCTTTTTGTTTGTTTGTTGTGCCTGTAAACGGGCCGAAAATCCTGTTCCTGTTGGTTCTTGGAATTGAGATTTGGAGATTGGGCTCATGTTTCATCAGGGTTTCCTCTCAGCCTGATCATAACAGCGAGGAGTTCCTCTTCCTCTTATGGGACCAAATGCCGTCTGGTTAAAATGGCAGCACGAGCAGTTCTAGTTGCATGAATTATTTTGAAAATAACATCTGAAGTTATTTAATGAGGAGTGAGTCATTCAGTCAAGCTCTGGTATCATAATATCCACCAGTGTGCTTTGGCCTTAAACAAGCTGATTTCTCTGCTGATGAATTTTTGTGCTGAAGAAACAGTTTCTCTGATGTTTCCGTGAAATCTGTTAAGCCACAGAAATCCACTGAATATTGGCCAAATAATAGTTTTTTGTTGTTGTTTTTTTTTTTTTTAAACCTGAGGGGAATCGAAGCGCTCGGATCAAAATGTTAACGTCATTAATATTCGCTTGTTTTTTCTGACCAATTGAGAGCGAGCATGTAGAGCCCGACCCACTGTGTGCAGACCACATATTTCTGCAGATAAAGGCACCGTCCTATTTGCCTTCAGTCTGATGAAACGTCCTTTCACAGGTGGCCTCGCAAAGGACGAGAAGTCAGAGAACAGAAGTTGACCATGTGTTTGATTAATGAGAAGGAAAAAAAACTGCACACAATACCAAAGATATCTGTGTGGGTTTAAAGGCCATGACAGACCACAGTACAGGCAGCTGGGGTATGTGAGGGCTGAGGAGGCGAAAGCACCTTTAAACTTTATGACCATCACCGGCGTGGGGTTTTGAAAGTGGATGTGAGGAGTGGGCGATGGACACGACTCAGAAACCGAGGACATCTCTTGCTCTTTGGGGGAGTGACTCCTGCTTTTTGACTCCAGTTATGATCATTACAAAATGGGCTTATTGTGATTCCTCTTCTATTACTATATGAAAGCCATGTCTTCACTTTAAGAATCATCCAAAAGCATTTTCTGTTTGAAGGTATGTAAGGAAAATGTTGAGTATAATCAATCACCCTCTCTCCTCCACAGCATGTTGATCATTGACCTTTAACCTGTCATTATGATGTGCAAATACTACAATATACATCTGAAACAATCTTCAGGCCAAGGACCCCTGCTGGCTTCAGGGCCATCCTGTAACCCATCCATTTGTATTATAACATGCAGTCTGTAATACAGCCTTTTGATAGATTATTGAGGAAACTGATCACCCAATAATGAAAGTAAGGAGGAGTTGCAGCCCTCGTTGGTGCTCATTCCTCTTTCATCAAAATCTCTCTTTGCTTGTGTTTTTAACGCTCCAGGTTCTGCTCGCTGAGACCAGTCAGTGAGCAGAGAGCAGTGTTTTTAAATTGGGCACAGAAACAGGAAAGGGAAAGTTTTCTTGTTTTTTTTTTTTTTTTTCCTTCCCCAGTCCTCATTTCCTATGTGAGGGCTTTAATCGCAGTGTTTTTGATTCGGTATAAATCATTTCCATCTCCCATCAGTGGGTTCGAGTTATAGTTTTGACTTTTTATGACTTATAAAAAATAATTGTAAATATCAGCATACACTTCTTAAACTAGTTTAAGCTGCCGAAACACATCTAGAACTCTATTTCAATAGTTATAAATTTAATCTTTTATTATTAGTGATGAATATTGACTGCCTGAAAAATATTGTTTTGAATCCTGTTGTTTTAAATTGGATGTAGTTTGCTTGGTTTTCTGCTAGTGTCTTTGCTTCATCCTCTTTGTCCCTTAATATTTACATCATTGTAACAGTATAACTACACTCACCGGCCACTTTGTTAGGTACACCTAGGTTCTGAGCCTACCAGTCGAGTATCAGCAGAAATTGAGACTCATCAGCTCAGACAACATCTTTACAATCTTGTGCTCACCGGTTTTGGGGACCCTGTATGAGTTATAGCCTCAGATTTGTACAGTGTGTCACAAAAGTGAGTACACCCCTCACATTTCTGCAGATATTTAAGTATATCTTTTCTTTTCTGGAGAAATGTGGGGGGTGTACTCACTTTTATGATACATTGTAGCTGGGTGTTTCAGCATGTGAGAATGGGAAATGAGTCGGTCTCAGCGGCTTTCAGAGGAACTGCTACTGTAGCTTTTGGCATGCCCAGACTGGCTTGGTTTTTCAGCCCTGGTGATTACTTACCACTTGTATAAACTTGATCTCTTGGGGCCTGTGTGTCCTCCTGGAAGAGCTAGAGGAGGTGGCTGGGGAGAGGGTGTGGGCAGCTCAGACCTTATATACAGATGTTATATATAAATATGTGGATGCAGGCTCTGTTGTTGTGTTCCTCAAGTTGTGCTTGAGCAGTTTTTGAGGTGCGGTAGGGTGCATTATTCTGCTGAGGGAGGCTGCAGCCATTGCCATATGGGAGGTATAATTTGGCTGCAATAATGTTTAGGTAGGGTGGTCTGTGTGAAATTAACACCCACATAAATACAGGACCCACTGCACCATAGCAGATGTAAGTGGGTTAAATGCTGGTGCTGACTGGTTTATGTGGAAAACAATGACAATAAATATCCCGTGAACTTGTCTCTATGAACGAATCACTGTTCTTTTGTTTTGCTGAGCTTTCTTAACAATTAAATGAAAAGTTAATTAAGGATTCACAAAACATTTGGAATAACTGGAAATCCCGGAATAATTTAGCTGCAAAACTGCTGGGAAGCTAATGGTTAAATCTGGCATGTGATGAGGAAGCTGCAGGATGGAGGATTTTGGTTTCAGGATGCTGTGACTGCAGTTATGCTCAAATTTTGTCCCTTAAAAAATGATTATAGGGTTATTTTAACAAATTTTTTGTGGACCAAAAAAAAAAACGAATGCAGGGCTGATTTGTGTAAAACGTCATGAGACTGAGAAACCACCTTACCAGAGGAAATCTGCTGGGACCAAACTGCATGAATCATGTTCCCATTTTTTTTTTAAAGACCTTTTTTAGTTTCTGTTTATCAGACTGTAACCGCAAAAGCACAGTTGGTTTCACTTCCTTAAAACAAAAACGTGTAAAGGGCGTTTAATGAGGTCAGGGCAAAAAGTCACCACATCCAGACAATAACAGAAGTCTTTGTCTGGGACACGTGACGTGATTTTTACTGTGTTTTTGTAGGAAGGTCCAAATTTGAGTCGAGTCATGAGTGAAACCGTGATTTGAAGTTGCACACTTCAGAATTACAAAATATGACAGCCTGGCAGCTGACGCTGGAGTCTCATCATACAGGAAATGGTCCAGAATTTTGCTTTTAAGGCTGGTCATTGAGGTCAAAGGTCAGCGCTTTTCTCAAAACTTCCATATAATTTTCCTCTTTTCACTTCCTCTCGTCTGTCAGTTTAAAAAATAAAAGGGGGGGAAAGCTTCCTCTTACTTTTTTGGATTTTTTTTTTGCCATTTGAACCCAGAAAAGCAAACACTGCTCTACAGCATATAAATGGAGAGATGGGTTTGAGAAGTTTGGTGTATTTACTTGAGGAAAATTAGGCAGAAAAAGAGTCCAAAACGAGTCGATGAGTGAGGGAAGCTCATTTCTGTCCGATGACGGCGAGCTGTCGAGGACTTTCAGGACTCGGTAACAGCTGCTGATTTGGCCGCTGTTAGCCCGCGTTGCTGAAACTTTGAAGTGGATCTAATGTTGTGGACGACTCGCACACTTAACAAATAAACTCCCACGTGATGGGCGAATGTAATCAAACAGCTTATCAGGGGAAAGTGGGACCTTCGAGACATTCGGAAACGGGAGAGATGCAGGTCTGATTTGCTAAAATTCAGCAAACACTGGCACATGGCGTGATGATAAGGTGATGTGTAGATGCTGATTAATTTTATTCTCATAATCTCATTAGAAGAGGATTATTTTCAGCTTTTGTCTGAGGAATGTTGTCTTGCTTTGAGTTTTAGTGGTAAAACAGTAACACACCCTAACACACATCTATGATTTTTTTACTGTTTTCATTTGTTTTCTAGTCTAATGTGGATTTTATGTCCATTGAAAATTATTTTTTTGTTGTTTGAAAAGAAAACAGAAGTTCTAAGTAATTTGTTTTTAGTCACATAAATCATTATTTGATCCATAAATAACTTTCATGTATGCAGATGACCCAGCCGTATGAAATAACTGTGAGGTGCAAAGCAGTGATGTCATTCATGGCAGAAAGTTTTCAGTCAAATGCACAAAAAAAACCCAGATTTTATGGGGTTATGTTGGCATGTATCCATGTAGGTGGTTGGTTTCATATGTGACTCATGCTTTGAATTTAATTAAATTTTTAGCTCCTTAAACTTTAAAAAGACTCCATGTGTTGAGCAAATGCCTAAAATCCTGAACACATAAACACTGCTTAGCACCGCAGACTCAGGATATCTTCTAAATGCTTTGTGTCACAGGCAGATCCGTATAAAATCCAACGCAACGGTGCCTGTAAATCCACAGCCTGACGGAGCTTACTCCCCTCTACAAAAATTACTAAAAACATAAATTGTAGCACAAAATGTTTATTTATCTGCTGCGGAAGATTGTAAACATTCTCATAATAAAAATTCACACAGCCTTTTTCAGTGTTTCTGCAGATTTTCACTCTGAGAGGAGAGCATTGTTTTTTTAACCATTTTCATCTTCTTTCCTGCAGATGCAGCGATGCTTTTAACCTCCACACAGTAAGTCCACATCAACTACACCAGTCTCGCTTCCAGGTCCAATGACCCTCCACCTCTGACTCTTTCCTAACGTTGACCAGTGGGCGGGGCCGGCCCTGCCCAGGGGCCGTGGTTAACGATGGACAGCCAAGGCGGCGGCAACAGCATCGATTCGCAGCCGTCTATCAGAAGGCTCACGGGGTCTGTCAACTCCACAGCCATCTCCGTGAGGGTGGAGGCGTACGAAGTCGGAGAGAAGAAATGCATCTCAGATGTGAGGAGGACCTTCTGCCTCTTTGTCACCTTTGACCTCTTGTTCATCACCATGCTCTGGATCATAGAACTTAATGTAAGTCTGTGTCAGTGTCTGTGGATGTGACAGCAAACGCCTCGGTGCTCAGGAGAAATCGTGTAGGTGGATTTTTTTCAGATGTGTGTTGAAAACATTTTATAGCAATGTGGAAGCACAAGAGACGTATCACACGATGGTGAGCCTTTCTGACTGATACTGTTTCATCCTGGTGGCAGTTTTAGGGGGAGCTCTTGCAGGAACTT
The DNA here is from genome assembly GCA_024447675.2 of Pterophyllum scalare. Classification (NCBI taxonomy): domain Eukaryota; kingdom Metazoa; phylum Chordata; class Actinopteri; order Cichliformes; family Cichlidae; genus Pterophyllum; species Pterophyllum scalare. The sequence continues at coordinate 114,615 of JAMQGT020008386.1, forward strand.
TGCTGTTTTTAGTTACTGAAATGCTGCAGCACGAGCTGTGTGCACCGTTTGCTGCTTGAAACTGATGGAGAATTTAGAGGCTTGTGCTGCGGTTATACGGAGCATCCAGCATGTTGACACAGTGTTCTTGCCCTCCAGGACTCTGCACTGTTTATGTGACTGAAAAGTATAAATAAGCAACAGTGACAGAATGAAAGTTTTGTTCTGGAGATTTTTATCCTCTTAGATTAATCAAGCCTAAGTGGACTCTTTGTTTCTCTGCTTTTCCCAGATATTAGTCAGCATCGTTGCTTTTTCTGTAAATGTCACAGCTGAAAAAAGCATTAAGGAGCATTTAGTTAAAAGTCACTAAAATGCCATCGCATTAACAGATGGATAAAGTCAGCAGCAAAGGAACATTTAGATCCCAAAAATTTAAGTCCCTGAACTACAAAAAAAAACTTTTTATCTTGCGCACACATTGTAGTACAGTTCCTGCTCGGCTTCCTTTTTTAAACATTTTATGATTTTATTTTATTTGACTTGTAAAACAGCAGGTCTGTTAACCATTCATTGTATAAAAGACGTTACACACGTCAGTCATCCTGACTCATCTCGGGTGTTTTATTGCACTGAAACTGTAAAATACCTGCAGCTGTGCACCGAGAAACGACTTTAACAGTGGGACTGAATTGTGTCAAGGCCGAGTAGAAGCGGGCCGGACGGGAGGAACGAGGTCACGCAGTTGATTGAGGAAGTGATTTGATGGTGTCACACTTTCCCAGAATGCTGCAGTTGACCTCGAGCACTAAAATAACTGTGCACAAGAGACAGACTCGTTCCTTTTTGTGTAACTGTGTCTGGAAGAGCGCTCCAGGGAGTTATTTTGATCGGCAAACGCGCTCACTTTCAAAACAGTGAATGTTTCGTCATCTTTGACTTTAATCCTGACTTTTACTCAGCAGTTTCGTGGCTGCTTTCCCTCTCAGCTGTAACACCAAACAGTTTGGCTGTTATGTTACTCTGTTTTGACCATGCAGGCAATACAGTGGCCTCAAAGTGCTTTATATCAAAGATAATTGTTGATTCAGTTCCTAAAATGAATAATATGGCGGCATCGGTGAGTGTGGTGACTGTTTCTCTCTGGATTTAAGTGGTGGACCTGCCAATTAACCAGTCTCTGTGCTGTATTTTTGCTGTCAATCTACTGATTAAAATCAGCCTTCAAAATAAAAGCATTGTAGATGGTATTATATGCACTGATTCCCACTGACAGTCAGGAGCCGCCTATGTGGACAAACGCAGTAAAAGAAGTTCCAAAGAGACTTTAAACATTTTCTAGGTCATGTTGTTGTTGTTGTTGTTGCTGAGGCAAATTCCAGAGCTGAGTTTAGTCATAACCTAGTCTAACCCAAGCCACAGAGTTTCAACAGTGTGGTGCTTTCTGTGCAACAGCTCATTCCACTCATGCTGATGATGCCACTGCAGTTGATCACGCAGCTGAAGAAACTGAACCCAGGCCAGCAGGACCTGCACTTCAGTGTTTTATTGCAGAGGGGAGTCGAGTTCCCGTCCTCCAACACAAAAAGCTGAAGTCCTGCATTAAATCCACCCCCCAGACCTGACAAGTAAAAGTTTGAAGTGAAATCTTAATCCCAGGGATGTTTGACAAGACTATTGTACATTTGTGCTCTTAAGTGTCAGTTAAATGAATTATTCACACTTTATCAACATACGGAGGTTTTTAGCTGTTGATTGTGAGATGCTGTAACAGGGAGGGCTGCAGCTCTTTGATCCAGAACATGAGCAGTTGTCTGAATAAAACACCATGTAACCACTTGACTGGAGAGGTGTGAAAGCACATTCAGCACAGGTGAGAGGAGGCTAGCCTTAGCCACGCTGAGCTAACCTGACTCTGGGATTGTGCCTTGTTAAAGCATAAAGACAGATTCATTTTAAGCACTCACGCAGTATTTCTGTTGTAATCTTGCCCATTAGATTGAGCTCAGTCCTGTTTTTCTTTTTAAATGACTGTAAATAATAAAGCAGTCAGTGTTATAGGTATGTACAAGATACTGACAGTATTTCACTTAAACTATAAATTAAGTAGCCGTCTGTTTATGTGGATGTCTTATGTCTTATCTTAAAACCCATTTGTAAGTCTTTACTCCCAACTTCATCTGAGTTGTGATTTCTATAAACCTTCCACCTTTTTCAAAATGCATTTGCAAAGCTGTTTCTGACAAAACCTCACAAACACAGCAGAACCATTTTATCAGCACAGTATCTTTAAATCATGCACACACGTCTTCTCTCAGCCTCACGTGGCTGTTTGTGAACGAAGAAACTCCTTTATATTTGCAGAGCGATGCACAGAAACACTCAGGATTCACAGAGACAACTGCAGCACAGACGCCTTTTTCTCAGTGACTCAGCACAGCCAGGTCAGAGTGAACCAACTCCAGCAATGGATGGAAACAATCTTAGGGAGAGTAACAGCAGGACCCTGAAAAGGTGGAAGAAAGTGGATGGATGGATTTGAGCTGCTGTGATAGAAAGAGAATAAACTCTTATCTATTTATTTCATATTTTTCTCACACAAGGATGTTTCCTTGATTCATACTTCTTATAAGTTACTGCTCTTGATCGTCCTCTCGGGTTGTTTCCATCCATGGCTGGTGATGGTGTGAGATTTTCAGCTGCTGTGCAGCTTAACCTCTGCCTCCTGTGGTTAGCTTTATGCGTCATGTGGTGACTCACTGTGCAAAACGCATTCATGAGGAAGAACGTGTTTTAGAATTCTGCAAAAAGGTTAAATGAGATCTGTAAACCTTAAAAGGTGAAATGAAAGCTTCGATGGAGAACGTGTTTGTTTTCATCTTTGTCGAATTTAAAGTTGAGCAAAGGTGAAGCTGAGGTCTGCAAACTGTCAGCTGCTGCACTTTACATGTGCTTTCAAATACATGCAGGTGTGAGTCCTGAGGTGAGACTTTAAATATAGCGTCAACACCCTCAGATTTCCTGCTGGGTCAAGAGAACCGATGTGCCGCTGCTGTCATCGAGTTAGGCGCCACCTAAAGGCATAAACTCAAGATGAAGGATTCATTAATTAAACCTTCAAGAGTGAGGTCACCCATGACCACAGATGTTTGTTTACATGTGCTTTTCTGATATTTGTAATCATCAGTGTCCCCCCACCCCCCACCCCTGAAGAGGATAAGGGCATTGATGTTTGAAGTATTCGCAGTGATGAGCTGTTTGTGTTTGTCAGGTAAACGGTGGCATTCAGAATCAGCTGGAAAAAGAGGTCCTGCACTACGACTACCACGCCTCCTTCTTCGACATCTTTGTAAGATTTATGTTTTTAACTGTTTATATGTGGGATAAAACTTTACTTTATGATGATACAAAAAGTTCTTTTTGTTTCCCTCATTCTCCTCCTCCTCCCCCCTCAGCTGCTGGCGGTCTTCAGGTTCGCCGTCCTCATCCTGGCCTACGCCGTCTGCAAGCTTCGTCACTGGTGGGCCATCGCGGTGAGTTTGAAGACTGTAGTGAAACAGGAGCGTGCAGTTATTCTTGTTTCTCTGCATGTAAACATGTGATCAGAGTGTTCAGTGCTTCAGTGTTTGTTACAGGGTGTGCAGCGTTATATGCAGTATATTTGAATTCGAAAGTAACAGGATACATTTGGGTGAAAGAGGTTCTGTTAAAATATTATAAAAACGAATGGCATGTCTGATGCTGTGTTTTCTGTCTCTGTTCAGATCACCACCGCAGTCAGCTGCGCCTTTCTGATTGCTAAAGTCATTTTATCAAAGGTAAGAAAAACAGATATTTTGCTCAGTAGTTTTTACATTAATTTTATCAGGTGTGTGTTTATGCACTGCACTGAAAACACTTAAAGGACATTTCGTCCTCTTCAGCTTTTTGTTGGAGATGCATGTCCTCCATGTAAGAAAGGGCTTATCCAATATGCAACGTTTTGTGTACCTGGTGACTTCAAATCATTAGATCTTGTATGTTTTTGTGTGGCATTAGGTATTCATATTGGGGTGTGTTTGTGTGTGTTTTTGTGTAGCTGCTGTCTCAGGGGGCCTTTGGGTACCTGCTGCCCATCATCTCCTTCGTGTTGGCCTGGATAGAAACGTGGCTGCTCGACTTCAAGGTCCTGCCTCAGGAGACCGAAGATGAAAACAGTGAGTCTCAGTCGAAGAACTTTTTCAGCTAATAATAATCACACCTTCATCACTGCAGCAGTACTGCTGCTGTTACTGGAGATATTCTGCTGTCAGTACCGCTGTCTGCCATTCAGTGGGGGGGGAGTGATCAGATCCATTGCCTTAAAGGTTCCTCTTGTGTTTAAAACCTTCCAAAATTAACTAAAGCTGCCAAAATAATGTAAAGAATCATCTACTATGAATTAATGTCCAAAACATCTTTGTGTTGTGCTGAAGAAATATCAACTGAGTTTGAACCAGACAGTGCAGCAAGTCATCGTAAGCTTTACTGAATCTGGCTCTCGCTCTGACAGCTGGGATAGATTCCAGCCACTCCACAAACCTGAATTAGATAAGCAGAAGGAGATGGATGGATCAGTTACAATGGCAGCCTGGGAAAAAAGTAAAGCCTCCGAGGAAGTGAGTGTAGATTGAAAAATCAACACAGAAAATGAAGAACAGCAGCTCCATCAGAAAACATCTCAGAACACCTGCTGGTAGAACACTGCCCCCTGGTGGTGAATATTTCTGTTAAACTTCAGTCATTAAAGGCACTTTTTGTAATCACAAGTATACTCATTAAAATACTCCACATGAAGTAATTTTATTCAAAATGATGTCTACATAAAAGTAAAGATAATGAGACAGAACCTAAAACAAAAATTCTGAACTTGTGAAATGTGAACATTGGCATCCTTGAAAGAGTGACCTGTGACCTTCAGGTGCAGAAGTACAGCTGAGTCCTGTCCCATCGACGTGGCTCTTCTGTGTTGTGCCATGTGTTTGTGGGGTGGCTGCTTAATTTCTCCAGTGTAGTTTATGTTCCAGTGGGTGGTGGGGGTCAAAGAGCAGGTACTGGTCTGTGTGTGGGGGCTACCAGTAAAAAACCCTGTTGAGGCTCCCATCTTCCTCAGTGAGCACAGCACGGTCCAGGAACAGTAACCTTTTATCCTCGACATCCTCCCAGGTGAACTTTGTTTTTGTCTACTGAGGTTGGTGAAGGCTTCTGCTTCTTGGGTTCTGATTCTGACCCAGGTCTCATCCATATATCTGTGCCAGTAGCTAGGTGATAGCTCTTTGAGGATGCCAATGTTCACATTTTGGACTTGGACAGATGGTTTGAAAGAGGAATAAAAGAAGCATCTATACCCACTGTGAGTGACCATCACTGAGCAGAGGAGGTGGCTAACGACACCAGCTGTCAGCTACCTACAGTGCTGAAATATAACTTTAAGATACTTTTACTTAGGTGTTGCCCCCCCCCCCACACACACTTTACTACATTTGAGATGGAACTACTGCACTTCCTGTTCTACTGCATTTATCTTTAAGTTTTAAAAAACATGATTCCACTCTTTCCTGTCCTTTAAATAAATTTCATTGTTAATGATGTCAATGTTTGCACTGTAAATGTCACACAAACCTGTGAGTCTCCTGCTGATACAGGTGTTGTTGTGTTTCAGGACATCAGTCCGTCATGGATGCCACGCAGAGGGCTCCTCTCATGGGTCCGGGTCCTTTATCTGATGGACAGTTTTACTCCCCGCCGGAGTCTTTGGCAGGTGTGTTTCCTCACGCTGGCATCAAACCCAAAAACATGCGACGTGCTCACCTCAGCTGCTTCTCACTGCTCCATCAAACCGGTCTGATGAGTCAGACCGGTCGTCCCCGTTTTAAATGAGCGTACAGACCCCAAATGTTCATCTTACTTCTTGTCGTATGAAGTCATGCAGTTAATTTAAATATGATTTGCTCAGGTTTTCAGATTTTTATTTGTTTCATCCTGCAAACCCAGAGATGTTTAAGTCCAATCACCTCCTGGTTCCAGCATTGCATTTCACACCCAGAAATGAGCGACGTAGATCCTTCAGTGTTTAAGACATTGTGTGCGCACGCATCCATGTGCACAATGAAAGGAGATTTCTCCTCTGCAGAGATCTTATTTGCTAAGTAAAATGTGACGGGTAAACCAGCTAATCAGCTGTGTCTACGGTGAGCCTCTCGTACTGTGGGTGGAGCCCATTTTGCAGTCTCAGTGAGCTCATTGTTGTGGTTAGTGAGTCCATGGCAGAAGAGCTGCAGTCGAAAAGACCAATAATAATAATATTAATTTAAAAATCTCCTGTCTAAAGATGTGAAGGAGAATTTAAAGAGAATGCAATCACACCTAGGCTGCTTGGACCCTGCAGATGGACTAGAAAACATCTTAGATGTTTCACCCCGTTAGTGCTTTCTCGTATCACTTCATGCAGGTCAAACAACCACCAGTGAAAAATAACTTTACTTTTAAGGTTGTAATTTTAAAGAAAAGGGAATAACCTATAAAACTAAGGATGTCTGCGGCTGAAGGCCAGATTATCCTAAAGGTTAGCAGGACAGTAATGGGCAAAACTAATGGAAACTTTCTTAACTTGTAACTTTACATTTTTTGACTTTTTTTTAATGCATAAATATGTTCTTTGTGCATAAGAAGCAGATTTTTATTACACCAGCATGATATTCAGAGGTCCCCTGTAGGTTTAACAACCTCTTTTTGAAGGCTGATGGATGGCTACATCATGAAAACTGTTAACTAATATTTAAAGATCTGGGCCGTGTGCTGTGAAGCCAGTTCTGCTCACCCAGAGTTTCCTTCTGTTCTCTGGGAAGTCATGGGTTGAATCCAATCTATCTACGGGTACATTCCCATGAAGGGTGTGGCTTGGTAGCATCTGACCATTCACAAACTTGGACAGGTGTACTGGCAGCAGTGCAGCTGAGTTTTCAAAGGAAGATCAAACTAAAATACTTGGGGGAAAAAAATGAACGCACACAATACAGGCTGAGAGAGACAAGACAGGAAGTGCTGGGGCTAGCTGGTTAGCAGTGATGGAATTTTCAAAATAAGAGTGAATTTCTGCCATTAAATCAGCTGTAGATGCCATCGTTGTCATTAAGGATAAAAAAATTGAAAACTGATGCTCGGGCAGCCCGGGTGGAGTCTGTGTGCCCTGCTCTGGGTTCAGAGCGGTCATCAGCTAATCAGAAGGTTGCAGTTGAAATCCTGGCTCCTTTAGTCCTTTTTCTTAAAATTTCTGTTGTATTTATATAAATTTGCTGTTTTCTCTCTTGTGTTCAGACTCTGATGAGGAACTGGATGATAAACATGAATGTGAAAAAGGGCTCATCACAAAAGTGGCTTAACGGGTAAGAATAAGTAATGACAGACACTTAAAGGCAGCATGCGTGTCCAAGTTATTGGCTTGATGTGCAGTTTTTTTCTCCTCAGGATCTCTGCTTCTGAAGATGGAGGGATTTTTCTTTCCTCCTGCTCCTGTTGTGCTACAGAGGGGGAAACTTCTGCCTTACACCTTCAGCCATTTTAGTTTGTATTTGATCCAAAGGAGTTCCTGCATGTTCATATCCACGCTCGCGCTCTGATATCAGCCTTCTGCAGGTACTCTGGAGGTCCTTATCAGTATCCAGCCATAATTCAAACTATTATGGCCATTTAAAAACTTTTAATTATACATTTTTGTTTTTTTTTAAAAAAATGGGTATTAATGTCTTTTTCCAGCATAACGTTTACTTAAATAATTTTCATATGCTTGGGTGGAGTCACTGCAAAGGAAAATGAGCTCTTGGACTCTACACAAAGGATTGTTTGGCCAGTATTGAGCTTACAAACCAGATTGTAGCAAAAGGAGACAACGTCAAACTCTTAAAATTGTTCATGATTACTTCAGTGTCTTAAAAGTTTGCATGGAATAATATTATAATAATAGATCGAGATCCGAACGATACGTTTGCTTTCAAAAGAGAGTGAAAAGTTGTATTTTAAAACGAGCCATAAATCTGCAGCATTTACACATGAAGATTTGGGTTTAGTGAACGCTGCTCTTTAAAAGCTGCTGACGGCGAGAGAAGAGTTGAAATGGAAGTGTACATATCTTTATGCATGCTTTGCAAGCCCACTGGTATTTTTTCTTTTTTTTTAAATTAAAAGCCTGTCTGTATAACAATCATTAAAATGTTAAAGGTTGTGTAGTTGGCCTTTTTCTTCGGTTGTGTATGTCAAAATAGACTGTAGATAAAAGATGGAGATTTTTCCTGGAACCAGAAGTGACCATATTTGAAAAAGATGGTGGAGCACCTCATGCTGAACAAGCTTCGTTAGCAGGCTGCATCCATAAAATCCAATGCTGTGAAAAAGTTACTTCCAAGAGCACATCGACAACTCATCCAGGAAGTCACCAAAGAACCCAGGGCAACACAATGAACTGCATTGAATTGAGAAAGTGCACCTGCTTTTTCACATAAACCAAGAAATGGATAAAACTGTGTGGTTAGATATGTTACCTCCATCTGTAGTGGTTTATTTTAATTAATATTCTGTGGTTTAAATTCATAACTAATCAGTTCCTGTTGATTTGTATGCTGTTGCAATAATTTGCTTTAAGCCACAAGAAGGAACATGGCTGATAAAAACACACCAGCACTTTCTGTAATCCAGTTTTATTATTTTTTTCACATTTTTATTGACAGAAGTCAAGTATCCAAGGCATCTGTAAACAGTGCATCCACAAATCTACATGTTGCCTCTCATCAGTGCGATTGTTCGGTCAGTCAAAAACACTTTTTGGAAATAAATACAATACTGATTTTTCTTTTTCCTTTAAAAAATAAGAAGGTAAAACCTACATCTGCCTGAAGGAGCTCATACAGATTCAGTCTTTGTCTGTGGTCACAGTCTGAAAATGATGGCACACATGATGCGACACATAGAGGTAAACAACTCCTGTTCACAAGGGAGGCGACCAGGTAAAATCCTGAGGCTGGAGGATGAAATACTGAGACCACCTGCATGGCTGAGTTTAAATATTTGTTGTTAGGACACTGTTTTTGTGGTTATTCATGGCTAAAATACATCAAGTCAGAATTTCTAGAAATTTAAACCTGTTAACACACAATTGTCTAAAAATACCGCAAGCTTTCAGCTTCATTGCACAAAAATGACTATTTCTATGAGTGTATCTAATAATTAAAAGGAAAAAAAGCGTCACTAGTTGAAGTTATAGGCTTTGGTTGCCCAAGTAACCCTCAGTGGCATCATTCCGTCTGCTTGGTAGTCGCTTCAATCAATTGCCTTGAAGTTGATAAGGTTTATTTAAAACCCGCACACATCACGTTGCAACATCTGAGGTCACTGAAAGTTACCGACTTTTGGGTGGGGCGTCCTGACAGGAAGCAGCGCGTCTAGAAACAACAGGCAAAATAACCGAGGGTGACATAAAAAGGGACAGGTCAAACTTTTTTGGATCACATTCTCTGACATGCACTATATTGCCAAAAATGTTCACTCACCCATCCAACTCATTGAATTCAGGTGTTTCAGTTACTTCCACGGCCACAGGTGTATAAACCAATCACCTAGGCATGCAGACTGCTTCTACAAACATTAGCGAAAGAATGGGTCGCTCTCGCGAGCTCAGTGAATTCCAGCATGGTACTGTGATAGGATGCCACCTATGCATGAAATTTCCTCCATCCATCCATTTCTTCTGCTTATCCAGGGCCAGGTCGCCAAGAGATCTCCCCAATCCATCTGTCAATCTCTACCGCACTGTTCCTCCTTAATCTGAGGTTTGACTAATGGACAAACTCTTTCCAGCACCCTGGCATAGACCTTCCCAAGGAGGCTGAGGAATGTGATCCCCAATAGCAGGAGCACACCCTCTGGACCCCCTTCTTGAAAATGGGGACCACCACTCCAGGGCACCACCCCAGAACTTCACACAATGTTGCAGCAGTGTGTCAATCTTGACAGCCCTACAACATCCAGAGCCTTCAGGAACTGAAATTTCCCCACTACTAAATACTACAGTCAACTGTTAGTGGGATTATAACAAAGTGGAAGCGACTGGGAACGACAGCAACTCAGCCATGAAGTGGTAGGCCACATAAAATCACAGAGTGGGGTCAGAGGATGCTGAGGGTCATGGTGTGCAGAGGTCACCAACTTTCCGCAGAGTCAATCAGTACAGACCTCCAACCTTCATGTGGCCTTCAGATCAGCTCAAGAACAGTGTGTAGAGAGCTTCATGGAATGGGTTTCCATGGCAGCTGCATCCAAGCCTTACATCACCAAGCTCAATGCCAAGCATCAGATGCAGTGGTGTAAAGCACGGCACCACTGGATACAAGAGCAGTTCATGTTTGCTGGAGCAACAAATCACACTTCTCCATCTGACAATCTGATGGATGACCCTGGGTTTGGTGGTTGCCAGGGGAACGGTACCTGTCTGACTGTATTGTGCCAAGTGTAAAGTTTGGTGAAGGGGGGGTTATGGTGTGGGGGCGTTTTTCAGGAGTTGGGCTCGGCCCCTTAGCTCCAGTGAAAGGAACTCTTAATACTTCAGCATACCAAGACATCTGGGACAATCTGATGCTCCCAACTCAGTTTGGGGATGGCCCCTTCATGTTCCAAGATGACTGCACACCAGAACACAAAGCAGCTCCATAAAGACATGGATGAGCCAGTTTGGTGTGGAAGAACTTGACTGGCCTGCACAGAGTCCTGACCTCAGCCTGATAGAACACCTTTGGGATGGATTAGAGTGGAGACTCTGAGCCAGGCCTTCTCTCCAACAAGTCTGACCTCACAGATGAGCTTCTGAATGGTCAAAAATTCCCATAAACACTCCTAAATCTTTGGAAAGCCTTCCCAGAAGAGCTGAAGCTGTTATAGCTTCAAAGGGTTAAACCCTCTGGATTAAGAATGGGATGTTACTCAAATTCATATGTATGTGAAGGCAAATACAAATACATTTGGCAATATAGTGTATGAGTAAGTGGTAAATGTATTAGAGGGTTACCTAGACAACCAGGGCCTGGAATGTCCAGTAGTGACCAATCGACAGCTGCAAAGCCTTTTGAGACCACACAGGTACAAGAAAGTTTAAAAGATGGGCGTAGCTTCCAGGTCTGAAAAGTGAAGCCAACATGGAGGTGCATCAAACCTGCATTCTTTTTAGTGTCCAGCAGGGAGGCGACACATGGTTGCAAAAAGACTTTCACTCCTGTAGAGTATATAAGAAAACAGCCCTGGGGTCTGACCTCTGCAAACACATTTCTGGGGTGTTACTTCAGATTACTCCACCATGAAAAATAGTCCCCAATAAAAGCACCTTTTCCTCCTGCTAAAGAAATAAACTCTTAGTTTGTGATGGGGTGACAAAAAGACAGAAAGAAAAAAAAGTCAGCGCTGGCTATGAGGAAATATCGGTTTCAGCATTTCATCCTCCCAGCATCGTTTGAGACATGAAACAGCGCCACCTGCAGCTGAACCTGAGCCCCACACCAACAAACTGAAAGAGCGGATTGAATGTTAAACGGGCGGACGAGCATCTCTAACACGACACAGGTGGGCACAGGTGTGTTTGCTGTTCTAACTGTACATGAAAATGGAATGATGTGTTATCTGATTCTACTCTACTCTACTGTCTATTGTGCTGAGTACTGAAACTGTGTCAAGTTTTCTTTTCATTTACTGAGAAGTGGTACTTATTTTTGTCCCTCAGATGTTTCTTGTGTATGATTATTGTCCTCCTATACTTACAGTTAACATCTTAAAAGTCACTAACATTTAAAAAAATCTTATTGCATCAGACATGAGCTTTAACCTGCAACATTCAACATCGTGCACCAATAATCACACTTGGTTAAAAAATAAGATTTTAAAAATCACTGAACCCCTGAAACTCATCAGCTGAGACATCAGCTCCAGTTTGAGTCTCATCTTGAAATCTATTTTCAAAACTGCTGTGAGCCAAAACCTTCCTCAGGACATCGGCAGCATGCAGCTGCAGGCTCAGGGTCAACTGATCGATCATTGACTGGATGTTATGAGTTTCGTAATAGCTCTGCTAGGACAGTTTGGGGTGGGTGGGGAGCTTACAAAAATTGTGAAAATCAAACAGCAGTCATGATTGAAATGTAAATACCTAATACAGTTTTATTCCTATGATAATAGAGAAATAAGAATCAGCTACTGTAATAGCCCAGGTGGGCCTGCAGTTGCTTTTATTAGGTTTGTGTCACCGTTTTTAGTTTGGTGAAACAGGTAAAAAAAAAAAAAAAAGTCTCCTTCAGCTCAAACCGTGGAATACACGAAGTGGATGTAAAGACCTCTCGGTTCTCGGTGAAGTTTTGGGTTTAAGAGATGGCCAAGTATCTCATTTAAACATTTTCTCAGTTTAAATACTCAGCATTAAATCCTGCTGTTTCCAAGGATACGAAGCAGGTTGGTTAATAATACAAGTGATCGTTTCAGTGCTGCTTTTTTTTTTTTTTTTTAAATCAGTTTGAGCTCTCGACTTTAAAACCACTAAAACAAAGTGAGGCACCAACACGGCTGCCCACACATTAAAATACTGTTTCGGTTCTTTGAGTCTGTCTCTGTGACATGTAACAAATACAGACCCTCTTCCTCTAACAACTGATCTGAGACCTGTGTGTTGGATTAATGGCTTCCTGCCTCTTGCACGCTGTTACATGTCTGCCCAGCAGGTGTCCTCAAAGGACAGCATCCTGTGTGTCTGTGTGTGTGTGTGTGTACATATAGTAAAAGCACATATACCACTGAACCTCCACAGGCAGCACACCCTCACACCCAAACACGGTGCTTTTGTTGAGGTCAGAGTTTTCAGAGGGTAAAATAAAACTGGATCTGTAACGAGACGATCTCACGTCAGTGATTCACTCTGCTGTAAACACTGAGCCGAGAGGAACGTAGCGCCGACACTGATCTACATCAATGTTTCTGTTATCAAAGCTCAGAAATACCCTGGATTCTCTCACCTAAATTGTCTAGATTGAGGAGAAATGTTTTTGCCTGCAGCCACAGCGGAAGCAGATAATCATCAATGTGTGAGTGCTCATGTGACCATGAAACCTGCAACTACAAAATTTATGTGAGACTTAAGATGGTAACAAACTTTAAATGTGCCTGAATTGCTACTACTAAAAAATAATTATCCCCCTTCTTTTTTCTAGCTATAAGATTATACGATTTTAGTTTTGTGGCCAGCTGTGTGCACTGTAGAAACAAAACTAAAACAAAAATGCCTAAAATTATGGCTCCACAGATGTTCTTGTCAGTTTGTTACAAGCAAGTTATATTTTTATTGAGACTCATTATCATGGAAAACAGGGCTACTGTTTGAGCTTCGGTCCATTTAATAGTAGTTGTGGAGCTTTCAGTCACAGCACACGATCCACAGACTGTACCTCAAGCCTGCATTCTTTCTAATGACCAGCAGGGGTTGCAGAAACAAGTCTGACTGTATCCGGCTTCGTCTTTGTCTAAGAGGTCACTAAACACTCTCCTGATGAGTTTATGGTTGCAGTGGCCAGTCTAAAGTGTTATTTACAACACCCTGATGTTTATTCAGTGAATTACTGTTCCATTAGAGCCAAAGAGGAGGATGAAGGTGAGGAGGTGTGCACCGAAACGTTCACCTCAGCGTGACTTTATTAGCAGATCGGGATTGCCCAAGATGTGAATTGCATATATTTAATCTTTATTTTAAGCTCATGAAGATCAAAAGCGCCACAACAGCCACTAAATGGCTTCGTGGTCTTTGTCCACTCGTATTTCCCAGGTGAAAAATGACCTCAAAGCAAAGACTGATCAAGCACCTTTGAAATGTTCGGATAAAACTGGAATGTTTAACAACTCCATTTTGCTGCTGATGAAGGTCATCTGATATGGTTGAAAGCTCCACATTATGGTGGTGTTTCATGGAGTTCATGGGTTGCAATAAATTCTATCAGGCAGATTTTTTGCATTTGTATTAAGAAATCCACATTTTCAAGCCCCAACATAATGAAAAATTACTTATTACTTTTTTTGTGTCATAATTTGTGGGGCAAAATGTATTCTACTCTTGAACGACTACAGTTACTAGGCCTAAACTGGCAAAATCAAAAATGTGTCTGAGGTCTTTTAAACTCGATCTGTTATAATTTCACTTATTTGCTGACATTTATAAGCTCTTGTAATGGTGAATGCGCGTGTCATTGAGAGGGAAGTCTCTCAGCCAACACCACTCTGGGTGTGAGGCCAAAGCCCCGCCCACTTTCTGTTCAAACCTGCTGAGGGGCAGGTCATGCAAAGCTACTGTAGTAGAGTCCAAGAGTAAAACAATGGAGCTGGAAATGGGCCTAATATGCTTACACATTTGCTAGTTTAAACTTCTCCGTTGTTCATATTGCTAAAAACATCTTTGGGTTTTGGGGTTGAACAAAACAAGAAATTTAAAGATGTGATTTTGAAGCAGATGGATGGATTTGTCTTGGTTCACTTTTTTTTTTTTTAACCTTGTTTCAGATCAAAGAGAACGATCATTAGCTGTACTGCCACAGGATCGAACCAGTGACCTTTTCTCTACTTTCTCAGTAAGCCGCTGAACTTTTCTAACACTGGAAACTGAACCTGCCTTATTTTCTTCTTATTTCCACACTTCGCAGTGACTCACATCCATCAAAGACAACTGCACTTCACTTTCTGGCAGGTGAGAAGGTCATTACCCATAATACACCAGGACCACTGTTAATATCGATAATAAACCAACACGGTGCACACATTCAGGTTCCATCTGCAGACACCGCTTTCATTTCTGGAGCAGACAAAGGGAACAGATGACTAAACTAGGACCTCTACATGATGGTCAACTACTCGCCATCCTACGTACATGTTGAGTACAAATGTTGTTGCTGTTAGTAAGTGGAAGGAAGTCAGTGAGCCTGAAATACAGTCTGCCAAGAACTGTTTCTTTCCTTCTTCTTCCAGATGTTCAGACGATCCCCACTGGCTCGCCGGGAATTTGGTCAGCAGGAAAATGCCGACTCTCTTCTTTCTTTTTTTTCCACCCCTCCAGGTTAAGCTGCTTATCACAAGCTACCAGTCAGGGCTCGGATGTATGGATGCATTGTATGGAGCTGGCAATGGCCAAAACAATCCGACTTCCAGCGGTAATACTGCGTGTCATTGTGTCAGGGGAGCAACAACAGGCCTTGCATCGAACAGGAATGCATTCTGTGCATGCCAAGCGGCTTAGGCCAATGACCTGTTGGGTTTTTTCAAGTGTTTTCAACCCTAAAAAAACAAAAACAAAAAGAGGACACTGAACATTGTTTTTCACCTAGCACCATGCCATCGGTTTCCAGTTCTTAACACTGGTAACGGTTTTGTATCACATTTCGAAAGGTTTTGTTTTCTGTTTCTTCATAGTGGTTAACGCGCTGATACTGAAGAACAAAAACGGCTTGAAAGAAAAACAAAGACGACGGAGGCAGACGTAAGATGGGGGTGAGCTGGGAGGGTCGGCGAAGCTGAGGTATCTGTTCAGGCGACTCCTACAGGATGACCACAGTCTGTTTGTCTGTCAGCGTGTTTTGTACTATACATGTGAGGACCGTGGTGACAGAAGGCACATTTGCCAAGGTAAAAGTGGAGGGGCGGAGGTGGGGTTTATGAGCAATGAACTTTCTTCCATCTCGAAGCGGAGAAACTAAGCTTCCATCCGCATTTCCACGAACCGAGCAGATATTTCAACCTGGTCTGAACAAATCAGGACCTCTAACCTTAAGGTTCCCGGCCCACGTAGTTCAGTGATGCAGACAAAGTGTTTCACCAGCCAACTGGAGATTTGAGATGTGAGCAGGACCTCCACGTCACGACTGGCGCTTCTGACAGCGGCTAAAAGTCCAGCTGATGGATTTCAGAATAAATGAGAAGTCAGTGGGAAAGACCTGCCTCATCGCCCGCCCCCTTTCTGGAGCTCAGGCTTGGACTGAGACGTGCTCCAGTGATCGGGCCGGTGTGGGGGCAGGCGCCACTGCAGGTGAAGGTGCAGCCGCTGGAGGAGGAGGGGGAGTTATTGCTTTCAGCTCCTGGCCGGGGCAACTCTGGGTGCTCACGCCACGGTTCAGGGTGCCGGCGCGGGGTGGAGCATTAGCAGGCAGCGCGTTGGGGTCGCTTCTGGGGATGTTGACGGGACAGGAGCGGGTGCGGGCGTGGCCCTTGTGGCCACCGGGATGGCAGACGAGGCTGCCCACAGTGTCAACAGGCGACAGGTGGCGCTTGAGCCAGCGCTCCACCCGCTCCTCTTTATACTTAATGGAGTACCAGGTGAGGAAGATGAACAGGAAGCCAAGGAACTTGAGGCTGGCAGCGAGGCCGAAGTAGACGAAGCGCAGAGAGGTGACGTCATACTCCCAGCATGAGCCATGGACGCCACAGTCCTGCTGCCACAACATGCAGGTGGTGTCGATGACAGCGCCGAAGTAAATGGGAGTCGGGATGTAGGCTGAGTGGAGAAGAGAAGAAGAAGAAGAAAACAGGCGGGGGGTAGGAAGGACAGAGGGTAAAGAAAGGAGATGAACAGACCAGAAACAGGAAGAGAGGAAGCAGAGAACAGAGAGAGAATAAAATAGAAAATTAAATAAAGAGAATAAGTAAAGATGGCAAGGAAGAGAAAACAGAGGGAGTAGAAATACAGGAAGAGGTGAAAATGGAGAGAAGAGGTCAAAGGAGGGGAAAAAAGACATTCGTGAGAAGAGACGTGCTACTGTACACCTTAACAGAAAATCGAAGCTCTTTGATTGAGGTGCAACTCTGTTAAATTTACTCCAATTAAGCTGCAGGACTTGCAAGAATCTACTGGATTCTCATTTTCATGGATTCTCCTGGATTAACACACCATCCTTCATTTTCTTCATCGCCTGATTAATGCCCAAACTCCACACTCCAAGTTTCTAATTGTCCTCTAAATAATTCATACTGATAGCTCCCTGAACGCCCCATGCATCAAATCTAATTCGCTTTCTTTGTCTAGCTATTCAGGATAACTCACATTAAGACATTAAAGAAGCAACAACAAAAAAAAAATTAAATAAACCCACATCTCATTTTCAATCACTAAATCAGCTCATCGGTCAGCAGAGCGTCTACAATCAGTGCACTCAGCTGATGCTCATCTCTCCTTCTCTGCCAAGCAGCTCTACAAATAACACTAATGATATTCTGTTTTTTATTTAATTTCAACCTTTCTCATAGCGAAAGAAAAGAAGACGAGTAGCTCTCTCTGTTTTGTTTCTACTCACCGAGAGTCCTGAGGAGAACAAACTGCATTCCCAGAGCAAACGGCCGCTCCTGCTCCGCTACAGACCTGCAAATCACAGACGGGTGGAGGGTGAGGAAGGCAGAAAAAAGAGGGTGAGGGGACCCGGTTAAAGTAGCTGCTTAAGCTGCTGTTTTACTCAGATATTAAGGGTTTGTTCACTGAAAACGCAATGTAGAAAACACAGTAATGTGTTTGTGTGAATCCTGATTTTTTTCTGATCATGGTTCATCCTGTTCAGCATTTAACAAACTAAAATATTTCTCAAACCACACAAAAGAACACAAATTCTGGAAAACTGATCTCCCACAGAGGATGAAGCAGTCAAACATCAAAGCCAGAGTAAAAGCTGAAGAGTTGATGTCTTCCTCAGACATTTATTTGGACAGCTATTTTCAAACATGAACTAAATTAACTTTAATTTCAGCGGGCACTGGCACATTGAAGAGCGTGGGCAGTCAAATCTGATAAAAATGTTTAGAGTTTGCTGACTCTGAAGACAGACGTCACCATATTTGGATGCGAGCAGGAGTGCTTTGTAATCAGATAAAGATCACAAGCTTGATGCCCGCAGGCTTTAATAGCTAAGATGTGGCACTAGTCACAGCAGCACAAGAGCAAGCTCTGAGCACAAGATCGATAGAGGCTGAGGTCTACCACACGAGACAAGACCCCAGGTGCAGGCTGTGCAGAGATGACCCTGCAGACAATCCAGCACATAACATAGGGTGCAAAATGCTAGCAGGAAGGGTATATCCATGGAACGCCATATTCAAGTGGCTGGCAAAGTATACAGGAACATCTGTGC
This sequence comes from Pterophyllum scalare, assembly GCA_024447675.2. Classification (NCBI taxonomy): domain Eukaryota; kingdom Metazoa; phylum Chordata; class Actinopteri; order Cichliformes; family Cichlidae; genus Pterophyllum; species Pterophyllum scalare. The sequence goes on from JAMQGT020008386.1 coordinate 132,782, forward strand.
CAAGCAGGACCTGGAAGTCCCGAGGTCAAAATGGGATACGCCCCCACGGATGGTAAAGAATCACTAAGCTAAGATCCTGTGGGACTTCCAGATACAAACAGACAAACTGGTGAGGGCTAACCAACCGGACATCATAGTGTTGGTCAAACAAAAAGAAGAAAGCCCTGGTGATAGCGATAGACATTGCAATACAAAGTGATATAGAGATAGAGACATACATTTTTTTCAATATTTGTATCAAAGCCAGCCCAAGGGTCTTATCACAGTAGGTCATGCCCAAAATACCTCACGCAGGACGTCAAACGAGTCACATGCCTGAACCACCTCAGCTGGCTCGTTTCAGTGCAGTTGAGCCCCTCACCCTCTCTCTAAGGCTGGGCCCAGACCCCCTTCAGATGAAGCTCTTTTACACTGCTTGTGTTCTCGATCCCATTCTTTCGGTCACTATCCAGAGCTCATGGTCATATGGTGTGAGAATGTAGAGCAACCATTAAACCAACATTTTTGCCTTCGCTCTCAGCTCTCCCTTCAACACAACACACCAGTGCAATGAGTGTGTGTTACAGTTTTCCTACATTAAAGTTTATTAAACTTTTTAGGCATTTTTTGATTATTTTTGAACACCCAAGGATTTCCTACAAAAAAAGAAAATTGCTCGGTGCCTGACCCATCTATGAACAACTGGTTTGCAGGAAATGAGGCTGTTACTCAAAAACCAAAGACGCTGATGATTTTTCTTTGGCTCTGGTGGACCAAAAATTTCCTCTCTGCAGGAATAAACCTGAAATGATGTTCACCTCACATTCAGCGATTCATGAAAGGCATACCTGAGGGTGACAATGATGGCGGAGGGCTGGGCGCAGGCAGTGATGAGCGTGACGATGAAGAGGAAGATGAGGAAGGGGATGAGCGTGCTGCAGGTGCGGTCGCACTTCCCCGACACGGCGTAGCCGTTCTCGTTCAGGTAGGTCTTGACGATGACAAGCTGCAGCTGGTTGCTGCCCTGACTGCCGGTCGACGGCGTGATGACCTGCCGGCTCTGAACGCAGGCGCAGTCGGAGTAGTTACGGACCTGGAGGGCAGATGGAGATACGCACGGACCTTCAGGCACCTTGTCATAACATCATATTATTCTCCGCATTAACGTAAATGCTGAAAACAAGCAAGAAATCCACAAAGATGATGTTTCTGAGATTCTACAGTTTTGGCTACATTAAGTGACACATTCATCAGCGTTTAAAGTATTCACAAATCCTCTAAAACAAAAGGAAATGCTACAGCAAGTGCAGGAGTGCTAGGGGTGTCCTTCAAACCACCGGTGCTCATGGATGGGGATATGGCAGTTTAACAGCAGCAATACGTAACTGAACGAAGTAACCACATAA
>JAMQGT020008387.1:0-25870 GCA_024447675.2 Pterophyllum scalare
GAGACAGAGGAAGGGCTTACATATTTTTGCTGTCATAAGGTTTATTGATCAATAGCTCTGCAGCCACTCTTGTCTGGCTTCTTGTTGATTTTCTGCCGCTTCTTGGAATCGTCATCAATCAGCTTGAACAACTAGCGCACTGGCTGACATCCACAAACCCATGTCTTTCATTTTTTTACAAAAATGATCCCATCAAGCAGTTAACCCTAAATAAGAGGAAGATGCCTAACCCTAAGAGGTAAACTTGACTCCATTTTAACAGATATAAAAAGATCCAGTTTTGCTATGGCCTAGTAGCACTGGGTGATGATAACGCTGTCAGACACAGCAGAGACAAGCTGGACTATCTGATAAGAGTTATGAGATAGGAAGTATCCTTGCAAAATGAACTGAGGTTAAATTAAAGAGCTCCTGCAGCTTGGGAACATAGGGACGAGATAAGATAAGGTAAGGTGTAAGAACAAGAAGGTGAGAACTAAGGAGATAGCAAATGTACTGTGGAGATATAAAAACTTGCGAAAAATAGACAAGAAACACAAGATAGAAAAAGGGCACGTGAAGGTACTTTCATAACTGGATATTACAGTTTACATACAGAGGAGAGGATATTAGTAAAGGATGAGGGAGGAAAGGTTACAAACATAATCTAAAGCTTGCTTAATAATAGATTCAATAACTGAAGAGGCTCATGTATGCTCTGCTGCGCTGGTCTTCCATTCACATCATCTGTCTATTGTTTAATGTCTGATGCCCTCTTTCTTGAAAGATAGTATTTATCTGTTTACACAAAATACACACTGAAATTACTATGAACTGTGAAAAGCTAAGAGCCTTCTATGAAGTCAAAAAGATAGTAAGCTTTTAAGCTATAACTGTTCTTAATCAAATCACAGAATAGTCACACTAAAAAGAAAAAGGAGAAAGAAATGAATAAAATTAAGAATCTAAGTGGAAGATCATGCTATCCAGGCTGTAGCTGTAATATGAAACAGGATTCTCTTTGCTTGCTGCTTGTCTGTAAGTTGTAAGACTCCTCTAAAGGATACTGAGCTATGCACTCTACTGAAAGTCTAATGCTTTTATTACCTGGCAACCTATCAGTTTGCTCATTGCCCTACTGAAGGGTAGATGATAAATCTCTCAAGACCAAAGTTTATGTGCCGGCAGATTACATTGCTGCTTCCACGTTTCCAGTGGGTTAGTGCATGTATTACAAGAAATGAGAAAAAGCCTGTATGTATGAAAGAAAAGAATGCTAAAGCAAGTCATTTATACACAAAACATGCCATTTTCTTTGCTGTGCTCCCTAGTTTTCTTTGATTTTTTTCTGATGTTCCCCTGAATCTTCTGTGCTTCATTAAGTGTGAATGGACACAAAGACTGTGTTTGTGTTTGTGTACATGCCATGCTTGTCTAGCTACTGCCTGTTTTATTTTCTACCTTTTTCCTCCCTTCCTTCCCCTGCCCTTCCCCACCCGTGTAATTATTTTCAGTCTTTTCTTCTATCACTTGTCTGTAACATCTTCCTTCCTTTGTATTTGTAACCACAGTTTTTAATCATGTTCTTTACCTGCGATAGTTGTGCCTGTTTATTTTTATTTTTTGGAGTTTCTTTGGACTGTGTTGAATCTGCTGGAACATGTCCTTATGTGGACTTTTCTGAGTCTAAATTAGCCTAGTCTTGCTGTCTTGCTCTTGTTTTTGCAATCTGTTTATCTGCCTCATGTGTTGTGCATTTGGGTCATCTTGTGAACTCACCTACATAGCAAGTGAATAAAGGAACTATTAATCAAACATTAATATCCTTATTATAAATATGTATACCAGCTGCAAGTATGGAGAAGTATTATATTTCACCTTGTACAGGGTCACTCTTTTGCACTACCTTTGGTTTCAATTAAATGTGGATTATTAAACATTAGGTCTGTCTCTTTTAAGTCTCTTTTAGTAAAATATTTAATATTTGGTCAACAAATTGATTTATTCTTCATAACAGAAACCTTGTTACAGCAGGATGAATATGTTAGTTTAAATGAATCAACACCCCAGAGTGCTCGAAGCACAGGTCGAGGAGGAGGAGTAGCAGCAATCTTCCACTCCAGCTTATTAATTAACCAAAGACCCAAACAGAGTTTTAATTCTTTTGAAAGCCTGGCTCTTAGCCTTGTTCACCCTAACTGGAAAACTTAGTTTTATTTGTTTTATGAATTTCTGTCTGATTTCTCAGACTTTTTTTTAATCTGATTTAGTGCTCTGTTCAGATCAAATAATTATAGTGGGTGATTTTAACATCCATGTAGATGTTGAAAATTACAGCTTCAACACTGCATTTAATCTATTATTAGATTAAATTGCCTTCTCTCAAAATGTAAATGAGCCCCCACCACTTTAACCACAGTCTGGATTTTCTTCTGACATGGCATAAACTGAAGACATAACAGAATTCCCTGAAAAAAGCTTCTGTTTGATATTTCTTATTAACATTTACATTTAATTTAATAGCTTACACAACAGTGGGGAATAAATGTTATTACAGGACAAGTCTTTCTAAAAGTGCTGTAACTAAGTTGAAGGATATAATTCCTCCATTATTATGCTTTTCGATACCATGTGCCAACCCAGTGCAGAGCAGCTACCGACACTCTACTCCCACAGATATCTTGTCAATAGTTTTACATCCTCACTTCATCCGACTCTGGATACTGTGGCTCTTCTGAAGAAGAAAGCTTCAAATCAGAAGTGCTTGACTCCCTGGTACAACTCACAAATGCATAGTTTAAAGTTGATAACCTACAAGCTGGAGAGGAAATGGCTTCTAACTAATTTAGAAGATCTTCAGCCTGGAAATATATTTTATTTTTCTATATTTAAAAAAGCTCTCCATAAAGCTAGGACATCTTACTATTCATCACTGATTGAAGAAAATAAGAACAACCCCAGGTTTCTTTTCAGTGCTGTAGCCAGGCTGACAAAGAGTCAGAGTTCTGTTGTTGAGCCTAGTATTCCTTTAACTAGTAATGACTTCATGAATTTCTTCACAAATACAATTTTAAACATGAGGGAAAAAAAATCATACCAGTCTCACAGATGCATGTTTATGTTCAACTGTTTTCAGTACTGCTGATATTTATTTAGACTTTTCATTGGCAATTGATCTTTCTGAGTTAGCTTCAATAGTTACTTCCTCCAAACCATCAACATGTCTATTAGACCAAATTCCTGCTAGACTGCTCAAAAGTCATGCCATTAATTAATGCTTCAAATAGATCAATCTATCTTTATTAATGGACTATGTACCACAGCCCTTTAAGGTGGCAGTAATTAAACTATTACTTAAAATGCCATCACTTGACCCAGCAGTCTCAGCTAATTAAAGGCCAATCTCTAACCTTCCTTTTATCTCAAAAACTCTTGAAAGAGCAGTTGTAAACCAGCTAACTGATCACCTCCACATGAATGGTTTATTTGAAAACCTTACAATATAAAGCACCTTGAAGCACCTGTCTGTTGTGATTTGGTGCTATATAAATAAAATTGAATTGAATAAAATGTGTGCCCTGTAAGATGTAAGTTTGTGCTTCTGACAAGGATCAAAAGATCGCCACACACATTCCATGAAGATTCATAATTGTTTAGATGTGGCTTGAATGCTGTTCATTCAACTTCCTCATTTTATTCAGAATTGTCTATATTTGGAAGAAGAAAATAACTAGAAGTCAGTAGTCTTGGTCATTATATGAGAATTCATCATATTGTGGTGACCTTTGCAAGATGACCTCAAATAGTTATTTGTTCATTAAGTTAGTGAAAGACATTCATCAGAGTACAGAAACAGCATTAGCAAAGGTCACAAATGATCTTATGGCCTCTGACAGTGGACTCATGTCTGTCCTTGTCTTGCTAGACCTCAGTGCAATGTTCTATACTACAGACCATAAAATTGTATTGCGTGCCATAGGTATTAGTGCTGCGATGCAGTGGTTTGAATTGCATTTATTTAATAGACTCCAATTTGTTCATTTGAATGGGGAGTCTTCTTCAAGCACTAAGGTTCACAGTTCTGTGCAAGGACCAAATCTATTTACATTATTCATGCTTCCCATAGGCAGTATTATTAGAAAGCATTACCATTTTCTTTGTTATGCAGATGATACCCAGCTTTATCTATCCATGAAGCTTGGTGACACACATCAATTACTTAAACTACAAAAAATGTCTTAAAGACATAAAGGCCTGGATGACCTCTAAGTTCCTGCTTCTAAATTCAGATAAAACTGAGCTATTTGTACTGGAATCCCCAGGGGATTAAGTTCCTGATTCAGGGGTTTACGATATTCTTCCCAACCCATCTAACCTCTTGACATGAGGCAAGGTTTAAACACCAGCCTGCCCCCTTTGCTCAAGGCCAGGGACCATTGAACATATCCTGAGCAGCAGCTCCAAGGCACTGGGTGAAGGCCGTGACCACTGGAGGTACGATCAGTTCCTCATTACCTCTGGCAAGAGTAGCCTATAGAGACCTTATAGAGCTCTTCTTGTAAAAGCAAATATGTTTGGGGGGTCATTTTGATTGTTGGGTTTTCTCTGTAATTATTGTGGGCACTTTACCTTACAATATAAAGCACCTTGACCTGTTTGTTGTGATTTGGTGCTATATAAATCAAATTGAATTGAATTGAATGTGTGGTGGCAGAATAGTGGCATGGTGGTTAGCACTCACAGCTAGAAGGTCTGTGTACGAGTCCCCCTTGTTCTGGATCTTTTTGTGCGGAGTTTTCAAGTTCTCTGCGTGTTTGCGTGGGTTTTCTCTGGGCACTCCAGTTTTCTCCCACAGTCCCAAGACATGCAGTTACTGGGGTTAGGTTAATTGGTGATTCTAAATTGCCCATAGGTGTGAATGATTGTCTGTCTCCTTGTGTTAGTCCTGTGACAGGCTGGCTGTACAGGATGTACCCTGCCTCTATGACAGCTGGGATAGGCTCCAGCCCCATTGAACAGGATAAAGAGGATGGATGGATAAAAGTTTATGTTTCTGACAAAGATCAAGAGATTGCTGTGCAAATCCCATGAAGATTCATAATTGTTTAGATGTGACCTGATTGCTGTTCATTCAACTTCCTGAGTTTATTCAGAATTGTCTTTATTTGGAAGTAGAAAATAACCAGAAGTTGAGGAGTCTTGGTCATTATAAAAGCATTCATCATGTTGTCATGACTCTTGCAAGATAACCTCAAATAATTATTTGTTCATGAACTTAGTGGAAGACATTACAGCCTCTTAAAACTTGTCTTCAAAGCTTGGGTCAGGACCTTTATGTTTAGGGTTTTCATCAGGAGTTTATATTCTGAGGTCATGGCTCAAATTTACACGGGGCATCACTGGCTGCACACATTTTTGACTGTTTACCAAAAATGTCTATATATATATTCAGATCTTTTTGTTTTTTGTACAGTATTTGACCTAAAAAAAAAAAAAAGTAAATCCTTACATTTCCCAAAAAGGGCATATTTCAGCTACTTTGCCACAAGGGGTCACTTCACGTGTTTGATTTGCTAGAATTTTTTTCAACACATGCCCTTCCTAACAAAACCCCAAAGGGGATTTGTGTCTCTGGCTGGAATCAAACCTGTGACTGTGATTGTATATATTTGGAGCATGTGTTTAAATGAGAAAAGAATATTTAATTCTTTGTTCTTTGTGTGTAATGAGTATGTGTTCCTTCCAGGTCCCTAGGTCTAACCCTAATAGAGCTGCTTTCCCATTTGCGCTGGAGTGCTTAAATTTTCTTTTGCCTAACCAAGGTTCAAGTGAAAAGACAAATGTCTCAAGCAGTTGGATCAGACAATAAATTGTCTTTAGCCTGTTAGCTCCATATTATAGTCCATGTGATTTCATCGATTAGCACAGGAAATAGTCAGGTGAATTCAGAATAAACAAGATGGCATCATGTCCAGGCTCCTGCACACTTTACAAAGGCAGCTTCCATACCAACACCAGCAAAGCATTTCTCATGTACTCTGTGATGCATGTGCAAAGGGGTAGGTGTGACGATAGTGTAACCCAATTCCTGCTATTTTTCTGGAATTTATATACAGCAATGTCTCAGCAGAGCATTGTGCAAACACACACATTCTGTCTCTCCAAGCGTTCCAAATATTTTGAACACCACTTGCAGTTTATGTTCAGTCGTTGCTCCCTGAGTAAAGAATGAAAAATGAGCAAAACAGCTTCAGAATGTACTCAAAAACAAAATCTAAACATTTTGAAAGCCTTTATATCCACTTCTTTTATGAGCATAAAGATTTCTTGGATGTTCTTCTGCGCCATGTGGTACACACATTTATTTTGGCATGTGGAACATAATGTAAAGGAATTTATTACAGAATTTAATTCACAATTATTTTTGCAAATGTATTGACAATGTTCTATAATTTGGCATAATCACAACAGGCTGAACAGACGCTCAGAATTTAGAGCTACAGTCTGTTGCAATTTCAATAACACTGGAAAATGAGGAGTTTCCTGGTGCTTTCAGCTCACTGTAGGTAGTCATTTTTTATACATAAAAAATATTAATTTTATATTTTTTATATTCGTTTTTTATCATTGAAATAAACAAGTTGGATCACTAGATATGCAGCATCATATCATGTGTCTGTGGCCTAGATCATACATGGTAGCACTGCTGAACGTTCAGCTTCAGCAAAATTAAACATTAGAAACAAGTTCAGCAACAGTTCATTAAAATTTTGAATAATAAAGTTTTATGCATTGTGAAGGAACTGAAAAGTTCTTTACAATCTAATTAGCAACGGCAGCTTTGAAAACACTCGTGAGAAAGCGGCGACTGCGGATCTCTTCTGAGGCTGACACATGGTGCTAATTGGTATTTTACTTTGCCTTTGTATTTTTGATTTAGCTCTGTCAGACTTAATGACTTCAGAGTTCTTTTTAATTCAGTGCCTCCTTCATTTACCACTATATTGTTCATAAGGTACATGTGGCAGTTAAGTGTCATGCTCACGCACGCTGACAGCACTTTTGCACCAGGTCACCTCATGTGTAGTACAGTATTTCCTAGCCTATTACTGATCAACACAGACAAAGGTGCATTATCAGGAATCCAGCCTCCCAAGGGAGGTGTGTTTTTTTTTTTTCCTTTATGTGCTTAGCAGATGACTCTTGGGTGCATTGTGCTTTTATTACTGTGGCACTGTTGGATTAGGTGTGTTTAAAGTGTGAAACGTAGTGTGAAATGTACCAAGGGAAGGTCCTGTCAATCTGCATTAAACTCACATCAAGATCCGGTTTCATCAGCTGGCATAGAAATTAAGGCAGCCAGCAAATAGTGTGATTTTTTTTTTCAATTTCTTCTTGCACCACCCATTTTCTCTTTTTGAAACATACTTTCTTTCAGTTCACACACACACACATGCACACAAGCATATGTACAAGCCCTTACACAGATGCATCCACTTTCTGCATCTGCAGTCTGTCACCATTCTCCATTAGCTGAAAGAGACAATCAGCTTCAAGTGCATTCTCCTCTCAAGAAAACAGCTGATGAAACATTTTCTCCTCTAAAGCTGAAGCACCAGCGCCTGCACACATATTAAAAGAAGCAAGAGTTAATCAAAAAAGGCTCAAAATTGCAATGAAATTTACAGTTTTTATGAGCAGCACATGCTTTTATATTCCCAGTTTCACCTATGATCTCTCTAACTTAACTGTACCCCCCCCCCACACACACACACTGTCACCAGATGCCTCCCCCTATTTCTCCTTTCCTCTTTTTTCTTCCCCTCCAGCCTTGTTATTTAGATTCTATTATCCTGTGCTGCTTGGCTGCCTCACCCTATTAATCCTAGCAGTTCAGTGTGTGTGTTTGTTTGTGTTCACAGATGTCAGTGTATGCTTCTTGCGGTGCCAGTATGAGAGTGTAGTGGCCACCAAATGTCTGCAAATGATTAATGGTCTGGGTTTACATAAGGTGAACAATGGCAACACACACGCGCGCGCTCGCACACACACACACACACACACGCACGCGCGCGCACACACACACACACGCACACGCACACTTACCTTACACAGGTGTCCTGTTAATATCTTGTCAGGGTTAGCTGTCTCTCTGGACAAAAACAGATTCCAGGTTGTGTCTCAGTGCACTGTTTCACAGAGGGAATAGAAAGGGGGATGTAGTGAAAAAGAAGTGGAAGTGATGAGCATTAAAAAAAGAGTTGTGCATCATTTAAGAGAACTGCAATAGTGAAACTACTGTTGATTAAAATGACCGTCGAGAAAAAAAACCCGGCATCATCCCACAGTGTCCTGAATAAACTTTTGTTTTCTCTGTCTGTGATTTTCTCTGTACTAATGTGTATGTGTGCATATGCTTGCATGTCTGTGTGTGTGTATGTGTGTAAGGTGATATACTTGTCCTGGATTCCCTGCTAAGTTTAGCCAAAGTGCTGCAGCAATGACTGAGTGATCGTCGATATGGTTTATTCACAGGCTAGTCTGAACAGAAACCTTTGTGGGAGTAAAAATGGCCTCGGTACCTGCATGTAGTTTTAGCCTGCTGATCTCGCAGCACACAAACTCGCTGATCAAATGAATATTGATCCAGCTGAGGACAGCAGTGGGTGGCTGCACGGTGAGTCACTTCTGCTGGACTCTGAGGTTTACAGGCAGGCAGCAGGTTTAAGGTCGTTTCCATACTAAGGCAGATACATATTAAATTAAGTCATTTTCCCCTCATATCCATATGTAGTATGGGCCTCTGTCAACAGGAGAGTGATTTTTTTATGTTCTTTAAAATGCATTCATTCTTTTTTTGAGACACTCTTCTCAATAGAGCACTGATTACAGCATGATATATTTGTTTGTGATCACATATCCTCTTTTTCTGTTTTAATGGTGGATATTTGTGTTTCTATTGAACTTTCTACAGAAGGGATTTCGACATGCGACAACAGGAAGAGCACAGATGATCACTGAAGGCTGAATTTCAGTTAGTGACTTCCCTTTCAGAGTACTGGCATTGTGAATGGTGGCTCATGGCAACAATTTCATTTTACTGAAAGACTGAAACAGGTTTGCAGTCGTTCAGTAAAAACTCAATGACTGCAAACCTTTAATAAGTAATTTAATCAGATATGGTGCTACTGAAACACTTCAACAGACTGGTGACCTGTACAGGGTGTACCCCGCCTCTCGCCCTATGACAGCCAGGACAGGCCCCCCCGTGACCCTGAAAAGATAAGCAGTAGAGGATGGATGGATTGATAGATGGATGGATGGGTTTGATATGTAAATGTACCAGATTTAGCCTCCTGGGCAATTTGTTTTTTATCTGCCAGGTTGGTGGCATTTATAAAATAAAAAAGTGAAGTAATAAGTGTTCTCGTTAGATTGTCTGTGACCCTTTAACAGTGGCTGGAGCTTGTCAAGCTGAGAGTCCAGCAGCTTGCAGCAGGTTGTTGTGGATAAACCACAATGCGCATGTGTTCTACTATTGACAGCACTCTTATTTATCATCATAACAGATAAATTTTCTCTTGCTAACCACCTCGGCCAACATGTGTGATGTAAGAAACTTTTAATAACTTGTTTAGTGTGTTAGTAATGAAAGCTTTAATAAAAGTGAGAAGAACTCCTGCCATGTCCGGTTTAACAAAGCAGGCAAGTTGAACAGGTGTAGATTACACCAACACTTTCAGATTACCCTCTCTGAGAAATCGTTTAATAATGGTCACATGCTTTTGTATGTTTGGTCTTGTTGATTAATATATCATCAACCTGCCAGGGACTGCAGATGAAAATTAGACTGTGTGGCTAAATCAGGCATATTTACATAATGAATTTAAGTTCTCATGCTAATTAAATAAACCTAAACATAAATCACTGGTTTGCCCAAATGTACAAAGTTTAACCAGCTGTTTTGCTAATACATCACCTTCAGCTTTCATTAATATTTAATCCTCCCGTAGATACCTGCAGTTAACTATGCCACATCCTCAAGCCTTTTAATTCAGCTGTGATAGTTTTTTTTTTTTACATAAATATATGTATTTACTTCTTCTTTTTTTTTTAAATCAAGATATAAGCCTGTGTTTCCAAGCTTTTTACTTTTGAACAGAAACGCTTTCCCCTTCTTTTTGTCTTCACACAGTGCAAATTTAACTATGCACTCACTGAAATGCTTCATTTGTTAAATGGCACTTTTTAGCCTTTTTATGGGATGAACCCTGCAATTAGCAGATAAACTAATCTACCACCTGAACACCGAAGGCAAAAAAGTGGGATTGATTTGTCTTTGACTCTCAAGAATGAAAGAATACTGCTCCAAAATGTCAAATCATTCATTTAAAACCAAAATAAAGCTAGTCTGTTGCACTTGGCCATTAGCGATGAAATGATGAAGGAAACAATCTTGGAGTGCACGCAACCTTTGACACACAAATATTTTCTCATAGTGTGGACGTGTCTTGAATGATGGTTGAACACATCCTGCAGTGGTGGGAGGCAAAGTGATATGCAATACTTCATTTGTGCTTATTGGAAGCTGTTTCCACTGTGTGTGTGTGTGTGTGTGTGTGTGTGTGTGTGTGTGTGTGTGCGTGCGTGCGTGCGTGCATGTGTCTGTCTGTCTGTGCATGGAGTAGCTTAGAGTAATAGTGCCTCTTATTTAAAAAAAAGATGAATTGCTCCCTTTGTGTTTGCAGCAGCAGTAATCGTATTGCTGTTGGGATTCAGTAGCTTCTTTTTGGCCACAACACTGAACCGTGGACTTTGCATTCCCCAGAATGACATCCATTTATGACGAGAATATTTGCACCGCTGCTGCAGCCTCTCGAGGCAACTTTCAAACTCCAAACCATCAAACGAACACACTCGCTTAGAGCATTTCTCATTATTACGAGCTTCCCAATCAGCTTCAGTGAGGAAGGGAGAATGTCAGACTCCTGTTCGTGATGACAATGACTACTGTCACTCTCATCCTGAAACTTTAACCCCCAGCAGTCAGCTGTACTGAACTGGATAGAGTTGTATGTATTATTAATGATGGCCAATTCCACACATGAAAGCCCGGCTTTGTGGTCTGCATGAAAGGCCCTGTGTCTGCCCTCTCTTTGTCACCCTGTTTCTTTCTACTTACCATTCCTTTCCGATTTTTTGTTCTCTGCCTTGTCCTGCATTACATATCCTCATGCGCTCTTCTGATTAATTTTGTGATCAGCTACAAAGTCGTATGTCACAGATTCAACGACCCTATCGATTTTCTCCAGACTGTTCTGGCTTTGTTGGTGACAATAATGGCATTTTTTTTCAGAAGACAGCAGCATTTTGTCTCCATTCCCTCTGGACAATACTGAATTCTTATTCTGTAAGATGTCAAACTAAACCTTCTCTTTGCTGTATTTGTGAATTTTATTTGCTGCTCTTTCAGAAATGTACATTAAAAACAGCACAAATCAAATTATAGTCATGCAGAAGTGATTATATATTATGTGGACTCCCGTGCATTTTTTTTTTGGTAATTCTTTTATTTTTGTGCAAAATGACAAAAAAATGAATTAATTTGATCCATAATTTACCTCAGTGTAGAGCCTCTTGCTCACCTCCAATCTCATGTACAAAATGTCAACATGTTCACATGGATGGGTGTAGGTCTGCTGCCCCCCACTGGACAATGCATGTCACTGCAGAAAAGTAAGGCCGCCTTGACCTGTGCTCCATCTGTTCATTTTACCTTTTGAGCTCACAATTTTTTAAGGCATAGTATAGATGGTGTTCATTTAACCCTTACATACTATTCATATTTAATGCCTTCACAGTGTGGTGCCAATCAATATTGTCCCATGCCAAGAATTACCTCATAGTGAGTGCTTCTACTGACTTTTGAACTACAGCTCTATTTAGAATACATAAATAGCCTGTCTGACGTCAACAAATGGATAACTAATCATTAATTAATGTTTAATTAGTGTATGTATTTTTTTTAAGGATTTACAGCACTTGTTTTTATGTCCCGCACATACTTATATGCATGCCTGATAATGTCGGGACATGATTGTTTCTGATTGTTTGGCCAGAGACAATCAAAGCAGTGGCCTCCTGGAGGTCATTTTGTAGCTCTGGCGGTGCTCATCCTGTTCCTCCATGCACAAAGAAGCAAATACCGGTCCTGCTGATTGTTTAAGGACCTTCTATGGCCCTGTCAAGCTCTCCTAGAGTAACTGCCTCTCTCCTGTAATCTCCTCCATGCTCTTGAGACAGCAAACCTTGATGTGCCATCCTGGAGGAGTTGAACTACCTGTGAAATCTCTGTAGGGCCCAGGTATTGCATCATGCTACCAGCGGTGACACTGACCAAATGCAAAACTATTGAAAAAGCAGTCAGAAAAGATGAGGAGAGAAAAAAAGACTTTGACTTTGAGTGATACTTAAGTGACCAGATCAATATCCCAGAAGTTTAACTGACTTGACGCTATCCTAAATAGTGTTCCTTTATTTATTTATTTTTTACAAGTTTAAATAAGCTACTATCTAGAATTATCAATATTAATTCAACATTAATTAAAACTTTCTCATTGCAAACTAGTCTGTTCATTCAAAGCAGTGGTAGGAAACTTTGCGTGTGTGGGATTCACAGCTGCTTCCGGCGCTCACTGAAATGGCGGCTCAGATGGCGTTATAATCTTATGAATCCCTGTAACCTCTCTTTTGATCTTTGTTTTAATCTCAGTTACTTCCAGATAAATTTATTCTAATTTGCTCATTTTTGGATTCCTTTGTTACATTGCAGGTGCAAACATTATGTACTCGTGCTTTTCTAGTCTTACTGACCACTCAATGAGCTTCTAACTACAAGTCACACTGTAAATATAGATTTATCCAACACTTTATTCTGTATACTGCACATAGTTTGTCTAGCTCCAATCTACAGCCAGTTTAAAGTCACCAATTCATCCAACACTCATCTTTGGACTGAGGGAGGAAGCTGGAGCACCCAGATTAGAACAGATTGTCTCAAGTGAATAGCTTCAAGGGTAGCTTAATACTAGTTTCATAAATTTGCATGAACACAAAATTATTTATGGGAAGTGCAGAGCAGACATTTAAGAGTGGCAGTTTCAACTTCACAAGTTCCAACACCACATGAATTACTACTCTCCGCCTAAAAAGAACAGAGCCATCATTAATGTCACTGTGTGACATCACTGGATTATTGGTGTCAAGACACAGTCTTGCGATTAATCATGCTTCCTCATGGTGGGAACTATGTGCAAAAATTGCTAAACAATATTATTTAAAATCCACTAATAAACACCTAATATGACTGTGTGTACCCTCCTATTATTTCTACTTTGCTTTTTGTGCAAATGATAATTACAGGGTGAAAGGTAATGTAATGATAACTTTTTTAAAATGTGGACTTTTAGCTGAAAACACAGTTTGAAAAGACCACAAAGCACTGCTAGTGCGCTACAGCAACATGCAAAATATTGTTTGTGGAAAAAGGTTTTTCAAACAAAGAAATTTAGAGTATGACATTCTACAGTGACCACAGCACTACGAGCACCAATCAGTGATATACACCAGATGCATTTAATGAACGCAAAAGCTGTCATGAAAAAAGCTGTTTGGAAACGTGTCATTAGTTTCAGACTCTGTTTATAAACATTTTTCATTCATTTGGAAAAGTTCTTGCCAAGTATATCTTTGAAAGATTTAAAGTAGCCTGCCAAATAAAAAGCTCGGCTGAATACTACTTGGTCAAACCATTTCTCCTAGATCAAGAACACATTTTCACTCTTCTGCTTTACTGATTGCTGGGACCTATGCATATTATTTTCTTTAATGGTTATATGTATCAAGTGAATCCTGAAATTTCAATGTTAGTTTCAATTAAAACTGAAATATGAATGTATTATGAGTTATGACATGCTACACTAACTGGCCTACTTTACATCAGCATCATACTTTCTCCATCTGCAAATCCACTAGTGTCCCAGTGATGTAAATGTCAGCATCAGTGGATGTAGATACACTAGGCTGTAGTGCAATAAGCACAAAAGTGCACCCGTTGTTTCTGCAGCTCCCAGCAATACTTAATATTTTCTACTTGGTGGAGGGGGCATGTATAGTTGGTACCTTTGTAGCTTGGGCCTCGTGTTCAAACAAGTGCAGGATAAACAGGCATCCACACAGAGCCTCCTGTGGACTGCATCTAAAGATATGTCTGAAAAATCAACCTTAGAGCCTAATCCTAACAAAAAGTGCTTTAAACTCCCATTCATTCAAATGGCCAGCAGGGGGTGACTTCTGTGGTTGCAGAAAGGCTTAGCATGAGAAAACAGCCACTGGCTCCCTTGCTCTCTGTTCTCACTAAAACCTTTCTGGGTGAGTTTATGGGCTCAGTTGCTAGCTTCAAGTCATATTCGGTGAATGAATGAATAAATATGACATTTATTTTGAAATTTTGTGGAATTGTTTACTTATTCAGGCATGTTTCAAGGTTCGTGTCTGGGTATTTTTAACCTTTTTCTTGCTGTGAAATCTAAAAAAAAAAAAGAAAGAGTTGTAGTTAAGGTAAGGACTGGAGCCATGGTATCATTAATCAGCAATACAAATAAATTAATAAACAAATAATGTATTGTGGTAGCTAGTGTTGGATTCAACATGTTGTCAAGTAACCCATTACTGTAATCACATTACTCATGTCTGTAAAGCAGTGTTATGATGCATTGTTGTATGAAATTCAGTAATCATATTGCAGTTACTAATTAAACCATTAAAGGTACAGTCAGTAATTTTTTTTAAAGTTATTTAATAGAAAAATAGGATAATGTACTGATATATATACATAGATGTGTAATTATGTCTTCTAACAAACTGATGCATTCTCATACACTTAAACTTAATAAAATTAATCCATTAAAAATACTTAAGAGCAGGCACCAGTTTGTGGAAGCCACCATGTTCCCCCACCATATTTGAATACAGTGCCAGAAAGGACATTCAACTAATCACGTTTTACATATGTGTCCGGTTTCTGGACACATATGTAGTATGCCAAAGGAGGAGAAATAGGTGTGCCACAGAGGGACATTTACATTCGTGTTTGCACCTCAGACTCAAGATATGTGAAGTATCATACCAATGTTTTTTATCACGTGAGAAGGGGGCCTCTTCACCAAAGAAGCAAAAATGCAAGAGAAAAAGTCAGCGCCACCAGCATCTTAATAAAATGTCAGTCTCTTCTTCCACACCTCAAGCCTTATCTCCTGAACTAAAGTCAGGGCTCTAGAACACAATAACATCCAGAAACATGCTTATTTATTCCAGATATTGTCACCATCATTTATTGTCACTAGAATAGACATGTGACTCAAATTTTGGAAACGCTCTTATGGGTCATATAGGAACAAATGACTGATATTGTTCAGATTGGAGGACAAGTTGTGCAACAATTGCTTGACCTCAGTTACATACCACTTGTATCCTGTGAGATAATGATAATCATGATGTTAGTAGTAGTGATGATGGAGGGTGTGGTTGGGGCCTTCCTATCACCAGTATCATCAATTCAGGAACTGCTATGACATGCTGATGCATGCTTTTTAAGGCCATGGTTACTACTGACCATGTAGTGATAATACCCCTGAAGTCAGACATCTTCATTTGGTGGTGAATGAGATGAGTTTGTCTGGGTTATGACTGTTTGTGAGCCTCCTTGACGTCTCACTGAACTTTAAATCCCATTCATTTGTGTAATACAGCCAACCAGTGACAAGAAACTTTAGCACTTTCTTTCTGTACTTCACACATTACACTAACCTGTGAATTATGTTGGATTGTGAACCGGATGAGCTACTACGTCATTGACATTGTTTGTTTTTTTCTTTTGAGTAACAACCCCAACACTGGTGGTGTTATTCTTTCTTATACTCCACTTGAGTTCCCTGCATACTAGCAGAAGCAGAAACTATAACACTGGCGTAATTCTGACGTAAAGGGGATTGTTTGGCAATGAATGTATGGTAAGTTTCATTTCAAATTTTTCTGTGCTGCTGCATTTTAAGTGATCTAGTCAGCTGGTGTCTCTGTACATTCCTTACCAGCTGCTTTTTTTGGGGGGGGGGGTTTCCTGTGGGTGCAAAGAAGATACAAATATGGTGGCTGCTGGTTTTTATGTCACAATTGTAGCTGTATGGACTAACTTTGAAGTCTAACCACAAAGTGTCTTTGAAAATCATTACACATTTCCATGACGCTCTTAAAATGATGAATGGGCATCTTTCACCATTTGAGTTTATAAATTAAGCCACACATTGCCACAGAGAACAAGTGTAAATTATGAAAATAAAGCAATTAAATCAAGGTCACGAGGCTATAAACAACACATCAGAAGCAAGTAATAACATTTTGGTGCAACACTTTCCACCTTTTGAAATTAGAGCCTGAAACGTGCTGTTTGAAATGTCTCCACTGGATAAAATGTTAGAGGAGAATTCACTGTCATTAATTAGCTTGATGATTGTGGACATATTCATTAGTCTACTGTAACTCTCACAGGCGAAGTAGTGAAGATTAAAGACCCATCCCTATGTATCTTATTATATAACTAAGACGACAAGCCTATGGCTGGTGGATGGTTACAGTATACTGTGGATATGAGCATTGGCCCCCTGGTAGAAGTTACAGTAAAAGCTGAAATCTGTGGATTAAAATTATTAACAATGCAAACAAAAAAGAATATTAAAATAAGTCCTGCATCATTGCTACACATAGTTGAGGATTTTCGCAGTGGAAAGTGAAATTTTTTACTGTGGGGCACTGGGTGAGATTACTCTTTCATATAACGCATCTGGAACATCTGCTTGAGATTGCTAAACTAGATTAAAACACAAGTGTTGCAATAAGCTGTTTGCACGGCAAACCTATGCAGAACTGGAATCATGAAAAGACAAGCAAGCTACATTGTGTACCTCTAGCTTTTAGAAAATCGGGCACTTATAAATCACTTTCAATATTTCTTACAGATGTAATTTTGCCAATTTGAGATTTTTTGTTCCAAACACCATGTCTTTGTAAGACGCAGAAAAGGTGAGCAGCTGGTTCCTATATGTGTAGTTCCCAATGTTAAGTATGGAGGAGTAAGTGTGATGGTATGCAGGTGCTTTGCTGGTGACACTGTTGGCGATTTATTCAACATCGAAGGTACATTTAACCAGCAATGGCTACCACAGCATTCTGCAGCGACAAGCCATCCCATCTGGTTTGCACTTAGCGGAATCATTACTTGCTTTTCAACAGGACAATGACCCCAAACACATCTCAGGGCTATTTAAGGGCTATCTGACCAAGAAAGAGGGTGATGGAGTGTTGCATCAGATGACCTGGCCTAATCACTTGATCTAAACTTAAATGAAATGGTTTGGGATGAGTTGGATCGCAGAGTGAAGACAAAGCAGCCAACAGGTGCTCAGCACCTCTGGGAACTCCTTCAAGAGTTTTGGAAAACCATTTCAGGTGATTACCTCATGAAGATGATTGAGAGAATGTCAAGAGTGTGCAAAGCAAAAGGTGCCTACTTTGAAGAATTTGAAATCTAAAACATATTTTGGTTTGTTTATGACTTTTAAGTTTATTACATGATTCCTTATGCTTTCCTTCATAGTCTGGATGACTTCATTATTAATTTACAATGTAGGAAAAAAACACTGAATGAGAAGGTGTGTCCAAAATTTTGACTGGTACTATATGTGGTGCAGCATTCCACATATTCCACAGGTATTTCCCTCAGATGTTGGAGGAGATCAAAAATGAGAGCTAAAAGAAATATAAACCCTAGACACTGAAATACTACTCTGTACTATGTGCTATTTTGAGCTATACTGTAAAATATGATGACTATCAACTGATCACATCAACTTAAATCAATGCAGCTGTAAAAGATGTGTTCAGAGATCAATAAAATGTTTGCACACTAAATGCAATGAAATGACTGAAATACCAAACTTTTCAGTATGACTGTAATCAGTAGTCTCCATAGGAAGCCAAAGCCACAGGGCCGATATGCATCCTAAAGTTAGCTAATTAAAAATTAATTAAATAATCACACAGAGTATAATATAGTGCTGGGTAGTAATCAATCCAAGACATTTGAATCTTGAATCTTATACTGCTCTTTGTGTTTCAGAACTTTAGGTAAAACAAAAGGATTATGTGAGCCTGGAAGACTTTATTGTTATTATTATTATTGATTGATTACTTGATTGATTGAATCTTTTCTCTTTTTTTCACATCAAATTTCCCCAACAACTTTTTTTTCTTTGTTCAAGGAGACAGACAAAGGCCAAAGATCACTGTTATTCAGCTCTTTGATAGCTTCTTGTTAAGAATTCTTGGGGATGGGGGTGGGGTTGCATACCATTAAGTGTTAACGTGGCCGTGTCTATCTAATTATCAGCACTGTGTGAAAATAAACTCCGACAGGACGGTCTGCTCGTTACATTCAGAGTGACCACTCTCACAGATGTGACAATCCACATCACAAGGCTTTAAGTCACATTACCCCTCACTCCCCATGGGCCTGAGTGCTATTTGTCTTCATATAGGCTTTGGCTTGTTGTTTCTTAATGGGATTTAGGTAGGGGCTGCCTGCAGGGTGCTTGGAAAGCCCACATGTTGGTTCAATTCACATGTTTCTCATATAGTCACCTCAAAATTAAACCTGTGGGGAAATCCTCAGAATTTCTATAGGACTTTTGCATCTGCTTCTATCTGTGTGTAAGTGTGTGAACATACAATTTATCTTTTGTCTTCAGCCTGACTCACGAATTTACTTCATTATTCACAGTTATAATCACACTTCATGGGTGTGTGGTGTATCACCGATGGTGAGTTGTGGAAAAATTAAATTTCTATTGATCCAGAGTTTTCCAGGCTGTCCCACAAGGTGATTATGCCACAGCTGTGGTTTAATCATCACTGCTTGTAGTCACTGATTGAAAACAGTGGTTACAGCTTACAAGCAGACATAATGATGACTGTGTACGCACTGTGTACAAAGACATGGGATGACTTAAATAACTACTTTTATTAAAAGCTTATCACATGGGTTTTCCCTGGGATTAAAGTTTGCAACACAAGCCATTAGTAGTGCATGACCGAAAAACAACTTTCCTTCCCGTTAGAATGGCGTCTGTCTCAGATAATATTTTGGCTGACTCACAAAAGGAAACGAAGATATATCTCATTCAGAGTTGCATAAAAAAATAAATAAACACACAGACAAAAGCCCTCCTATGTGTCACATGTGGGGGGTCATGCTTCACATAAATGGCTCTGCAAGACATTTGATTGTTCACTGTGCCCTTCTCTCCTCTGTCACGACCAGCACGCACGTCATCCACATATTTTCTTACATTATCATTTTAACACCTTATATTGTAATTCAGCTTGACTTGTTTAATCCCATTTGGAAATATTGAAACTCATTAAATGTTTGTGGTGAGAGAGGGAAAAGGATAGTTGCTAATGGCTACGCAATAAGCAGGATTTAGAAATCGGAAAAGACAAGCATTTCCCTTAAGTTACTGAGAATGAGTCAAACGGTAGAAAGCCCAAAGATCAGCGATGTCGAAACTAAGGTGTGGCAAGTCTGTCTGATTACTGAGGGTATCAACCACGCTGACTGTGCGATAACAGCCGCACTGCACCTTTAACTAAACACTGGCGAGAGTATTTACCGAGTGACGTAAGACGTAGACTGCGTGCAGAGTGTGGGCTGGCAACGCAGGCTCTTTGTGTCAAGTACACAAGACTTAGCAAACTCACACCGGAAATCAAATCGTTATGGTTGTGAGGCTATAATAAATTTCCCCAAGATAATTAATTAGTATAAATAATTAAAAAAAACAAAAATAAAAAATAAAAATTATGGTGAATTAAATATCAAATTGATTAATTTGGTAAGTGGAGAAAACGTAATAGGGTGGATTTTACGCCAGAACAGGCAAAGCACTTTTATTTAAAAAGAGCAAGCAGGAAGCGTTTGTTCGCTACATTTGGCTTGATTCTGAAAAAGAAAGCTACGGACGCACGGTGGCTACTTGAACGAAAACGGGGGAAGCTTGCTTAAGAACCGGTAGGGTTTCTGTCGGGAGCTCAGCATGTCACAATACGAATGGTGAGCGTGGGTGCAAAACAACTGTATTCACCTCCTGAACGGCGATAGTTAACAGCCACGCCCCGTTTTTAGCGGCCAGAGCCCGTACAAAAGTGCTGGCCGAGGCGCAACGGTGAGCGGTGTGAAACTCAGCAGGGCGGCTAGCGGACTCACAGCGGAGAGGAAGCAGCGGCGTCGGCTGTTTTGGGAACCATGAGAGAGTACAAAGTAGTGGTCCTCGGCTCCGGGGGTGTCGGTAAATCGGCACTAACCGTCCAGTTCGTGACGGGATCTTTCATAGAGAAATATGACCCTACGATAGAGGATTTTTACAGGAAGGAGATCGAGGTGGACTCCTCTCCGTCCGTCTTGGAGATCCTGGACACGGCGGGGACCGAGCAGTTCGCCTCCATGCGAGACCTGTATATCAAAAACGGCCAGGGTTTCATTCTGGTCTACAGCCTGGTGAACCAGCAGAGCTTCCAGGACATCAAACCAATGAGAGATCAAATCATTCGGGTCAAAAGGTACGAGAGAGTGCCGATGATTCTGGTTGGAAACAAAGTGGACCTGGAGGGAGAAAGAGAGGTTTCGTCCGGTGAAGGGAAGGCGCTGGCGGACGAATGGAATTGCCCGTTCATGGAAACTTCAGCCAAAAATAAAAGCTCTGTGGACGAACTGTTTGCAGAAATAGTCCGACAGATGAACTATGCCTCAACACCAAATGGCGACGACCAGTGCTGCTCGTCTTGTGCTATTCTTTAAGAAGAAAAGGACAATCATAAAGTTGTATTCTTTGCTCGGTTTTAAGTTTGCAATGGTAAGTTGGAACACCATACACTGAAAGTGTAAAACTGACACTGTTGATCGTTTTATGTAGTGAGAATAAACAAGTTGTACACTTATTATTACTTCTTATTAAGTATAGTGTAGCGAACAGCAAAGCACCGGATGTAAACTAAACTTTGCTTCATTTTAATGCGTAGCCTGTAGTTTTGTCAGTTCTTGCTTATGAAAGCTCAGCAGTAATTTTATTTTATTTTTTTACTGGTAACATACATTAGGACACTTGCAGTCCATTGTTTTGCTAAGCAGATTGGGGAAGTGTCTGAGTCATTTGCAGAACTGGATGGGGCATGCTATGGCACTCTTAATCAGGTTAGCAAACTTTGCGGTTGAATCTGTACCGCTGCAGTCTGGAGCTATTGGAGCTGCTAAAATGCCTTTTTTTTTTTTCCAGAATGTGGTTAACAGTGAGATTCCGGTGTATTTGTGTGGCCTAAATTCAAAAGTCAGTAAGCTTTTTTTGTACAGCAGAGAGCAGATTTGGCCTTAGAAGAAATGTATTTTTCTAGTTGCTGTAGTTCACTCATGACACTTTTTTTCCTTTCTTGTTTGTGGCAGTGTGTTGCAGCAAGTCTGTACTGTTGAGCTCTTCATCGTGTCTCACCCTGGCCTTGGAGTAAAATGAAGGAAGGAATGCTGCAGGGGGACGAGAGGAGGAGGGGGAGCGACTGAGACAGGGAGGGGTTCACTCTTCAGGAATTCTGCTGGGTTGGAGTATCTGTACTGCACGATCAGTGTCCGCCATTGATGTCAACACAGTGTCAGATCCAGAGTTTCAGCAACACCCCCCCCCCACCCTTCACCGGTTCCAACTGTACTTCCAACTGGAACTAAATCCCAATGGAAAAATGGAGAGAAACACTTAAAGAAACTCATAAATGGATATTTCTGTATGAGAAGAACACAGGGAGATAGAGTATATATTTTGTTAAGTAACTGCACAGTCTGGGTCAGAAAGAGTTTGGCTGCCTAATCTAATTTGGAGCGATGCTCCACAACACTCCAAATCCTACTTTCTGTTCCAAAGTCAGAAGAAATTGACACCACATATCTTGTGGTGGAGAAAATGTGACAAGTGCCACTTTTTTCTTCATCTTCTCTTAAATGTGTGAGAGGACCCTCACTGAAATGACATGGGGACACTGGCCCGATCGCCCTTGTGTCAAGTGCCTTTCCAAAACAAATCAGCTGTTCAGATTTAGTGCCAACCCACAACCAAAACAACCCTTCAACGTCACAATCCACAAACTAGTGAACTCTTCTTCTGGATAATGTCGTAAGGGTGGAAGATGAAAATGGACAACTACAATAGGCTTTCTGTGAATGGAATGGCAGTTTTCTGTTTTACTTTGGCCTTTTTGAAGTCTAAAGTGTTCATTTTGCAATGTCTGCTTGGTCTGGAAAAACCTATATTTTGAAATGCACAGGTACTGGAACCCCCTAGACATGATAATGACACTCGACACTTAATTTCCAGGC
This sequence comes from Pterophyllum scalare, assembly GCA_024447675.2. Lineage (NCBI taxonomy): Eukaryota > Metazoa > Chordata > Actinopteri > Cichliformes > Cichlidae > Pterophyllum > Pterophyllum scalare. The sequence goes on from JAMQGT020008387.1 coordinate 22,508, forward strand.
CAATCGATTCAAAGGAATTCTGTTTGTTCTGTTCATTTTGTTGTTTTTAACAGGAAATGTGATGTACCATTGACAAATTTAACCTGATTGTAAGTTTAATTGCAGACCAGCCATTTAACAATTGGCTGTCTGTCTTAAAAATAAGACTTTTAATACAAATGGCTTTTTAAAAAAAAAAAAAGAACCCAGGGTGTGTTTTTTTGTTTGTTTGTTTTGTTGACATTACTCATTTTGAGCGTATTACCACAGTGATCGGTTTGTTGTCATGACTATTTTGGACAAGAATTTCAGCTTAAACAGCAGCTCAGGTTTGTGTAAATACACACAAATAATTTGGCTACTAGAAAACCCACAGTAAGCTGTTGCTGAAAAGGTAAAAGTTTAGTGTTCATACTTTACAATAACATGCGTTCTCCCCCAAAACCCAAAATTTACACGAGCGCTTTTCTATTTCAGCGTGTATGGTGGACCTACCGCTAACAGGAAATGGAACTACAATACAAAAACGCTGCAACTTTGTTGGTGTTTATTGTTTTTTGTGTCACAAACTCACTGGGCAGCTGTGCACGAGCTCAGCTACTTGCTGCTTTAGTGGAAACATGAAAGTCATTTTTCATTGCCTCAGAAATCTAGCTTTAGCTTGCTGCTGCTGTTGTTTCTCAAAAAAACCTGTCATGTGGTTAACGCGGAACCACTGTTATGTAAAATCAAAAACTGAAAGATAATAGGCGAAGGTACATGTATGACTAGTTTGAAAAAAGAGATGAGTAACTCCCCTGTGTTTTCATGAGGCTCGTAAAGTGAGCTTTGTCTTTTTTTTTTAATCAGGCTACTAGAGTGCTTACAATATCCTTTAACAACAAGAAGTCATGCAAGTGACTTTTGTTGGATTTTGCAACAAAATGGACTCAGATTCTTTCTATCCACTCAGCATCTTCACAGACATTAATAGAGAAGGCCAGGCAATGCTGCACCCGAGAATATCTCGTTTAACTGTGTGGGTGTAGCAGTGTTTCAGCCCAGAGCTTCAGCCTGGCTGCAGCATGTGTGGGTGCTGTGGTGTGATGTGGAGAGCGCGGGTATGAGTGAGCAGACCACCGTTCTGCCTCTTATTTACCTACGGGGAATACCTAGCCCCGGCTGGCTGATAGACCACAGTATGACTTGAGGGGGGAGAGAGTAAACAAGCATAAGACAAGCTTCACATAAAGTCCAATCTTTCTGAGAGTGGGTACGCTCTGGCTTTCAGGCTACTGTATGTGTGTAGTGTTGTAGTATTTATTGTAAGTGTCTTGTTAATCTGAGAACATGCGCCTGCTCGTCACTGTCCTGCACTGACTCAAACCACTGTGTGAGGGGTTGTGCAGCCCTGGGTGTTTATGCCTGATAGCCACTGTAAGCAGTGGTATCATATGCATTCTTTGGCTTTGCCTGCACCATGTGACTGTGGGGCATGGTGAGCCAGGGGTGCAGTGGAGTGGAAATATTACTTCTAACACCCATAATCAAACAGTGCTGCACAGTAGAATGAGGGCAATATGACCGATATCCATACTGTGGTGCTTGAAAATTTTTTACTGTGGTCTTAAAATTTTGTAGCTATCACAGTGTAGTTAGTGTATGACCAATCAGATTAAGTAATCAAATTGCTTAGTCTGCTCTTCTGCTTTCCATTATGTTGGATAAATATATCACATAAAAATGTGTGCTCAGTTTTGTTGCCATATGATTTACTGTTTGATTGAGTATTGAAATGAGTAACAGTAGGTTATTGCCCATTCTTATATATGTATAAAATAATCTTTGCATTCCTTTTCAAGCTCTGCCCTTGTGTAGCAAACTCAGCTTTTCCGTGCAATCGCACATGTACCTCTAAATTTCTCCCCTAAAGCTGCAAAGACATCCTCACACGTTAATGTTTGGTTTGAGTGTTGTGTGCATAGAGCTTTGTTTTTGTGTAGAGATTGTGGCAGTTCTGCTCTTACAGATTGACCACAAGCCGTGGGCCACCATCCAGCTGTGTTATCTATGTGAAGTGAGGATAATAGCATGTTTCCTCTCAGGGCCTGATACCGATTGTGCAATTAGGTAAGAACAGAGCTGAAACTGAACCGGCCTTAAAATGATATAGTTGAACTGGGCAGGAGTGAGATGGCGAGGTTTTCACAGCAGTCCCCCAGTTATGAAAGTTACAGACCACTCTCCTCTGCTTCTGCTGCTGCACAGTTTCAATCTCTTGCTGTGGTATAAACATCTGATAGCAGAAGAATTTGCCCTTTGGAGAGAAAAGGGCCTGTCGAAGTCCGAGCCTTCTTTTTTATCTGTCTTTTTGAGGAGCAAGAAGGTGAAAGTTTCATTTTCATTTGCTGTCACCATGCTATCTCTGTGTTAAGTGTTGAATTGGTTTCAGCCTTTCAGACATCCCAGTTTCACTTTGCTGTTGTCATCACATTTTGAATACCTGAGTTGCTGTGTTGTTTTCACATTTTGCCTATTTTTAAAGCCGTTGGTTTCAGTTGGAGTGCAGCAGGAAATAAAGTGGCGCTCACGTTTACAGATGGTCCAGTTTGTCAGTGGTTGCCAGTCATGAGAGACGGTCATGTGATGTGGTTGCCATGGTCAAGGGAGCGTGGGGGGGGGGTTGGGATGTGGTATGGCTGCTCAGGGTGGCCTCGTGACCTATGAGAATTTGGTCACTGTTGGGTGAGGAAGGGTGGGTGTTGGTGTGTTTGATCACTTTTCTCATTCCTCACAAACATGCTTTCTTAGCTCATGACAGGAAGTATGCTTCAACTTTAAAGAGAATTTCTAGAGTGTAAAGACAATTGTAAGGGTATAATATACAGCTTGGTTACAGTAAAGCAAAATATTGATTTCTTAATGATTAAGAGAAGTGTGCTGCTTGTTGCACTGGTGCAGGACTTTTTTTTTCTTCTTTTGCTGTTGGAAGCAATTGCTTTGACAGGGAAATGTTGTACCTGAGCCAGTAAGAGTGGGTGTGTGTTTGCATTTTTTTTTTTTTTTTTTACATGGACTTAATCACTATATGCCTCTTGTTGAATTAGGCTTCTGAGTTCCTCTCTCAGCATCATCATGCTATTTTTGAGGCCCCGTTGTATTCAGGAGAGTGGTTTTGCCTTTTCTTTTTCTTTCTTTTTCTTTTTTTTTTGGCAGTGTGCCCCGTGTTTACCACATTTGTCTAAAGCATTGGACTTGTATTAGCTTTACACTTGACACTTAACAGCCAACACACAAACAAAGTGTACAACAGTGCTTGCTAGATGTGCTCAGCAGTGTTTGTTAATTTACTCTGTCAATTTATTTCCTTTAGCAATACGTAGAACTGAACCAAGAACATAACAC
>JAMQGT020008388.1:0-10297 GCA_024447675.2 Pterophyllum scalare
TAAAATACACACACAGAGGTTCATCTTTCTGTATTTCTGAGGACCCTGGCTGTAACCCAAAGCTTCTAATCAGTCCTTAAATGTATTATTGACCAGTCGAGATGATGGTTTGAACCAAAAATTAATATTCACACCTACAAACACACAACTGCTGAGTCAATCCGTCATTCAAAGCTAATTATTTACATTATGATGATTTTTTTTTTTGTCCCCATAAGCACCCACAGCATGATCGTGTCAGCTGTGCCCCCACAAAATCAGAAATACAAGCACACACACACAGCTCTCGGGGATTAACACTCCAACCAAGCAAATGTAAAAGCTTTTCTTATCTTTTTGAAATGCATGTTGTCATGGTAACACAGACTCCAGCTGCCATCGGATTGGTCAGCGATGAAAACATTAACAGGTTACTGAGCGCTTACTAGAGGAGAAAGCTGTCCTTTGAGTGCATTGTGGGTAGTTTACTTGGCCTATGTCTGTTTGTGTGTCACTCAGAGGAAGTGTGGAGCCAGGGGTGGAGGCCCTCCTGCGGTCAGCAGGGGGCAGTCTGCTGCACCTATCAATCTCTCGGTGTCCCCACATCCTCACCGACAGGACGCTGTGGCTGGCCAGCTGCTACAGCAGGAACCTCCAGACCCTCACATACAGGTGAGACTGTTTACCTGTCTGAATCTTTACCCATCTGTCTGCTTGCCTGACTGTATGTCATCTGTAGGAGTTCTTCAGATCCTCTCGGTCAAGAGGTTCTTTGGGCCTTGGGTGCTGGATGCAGGAGCATCACCAGCCTGCAGGTGGCACCAGCTCATCCCTGGTCAGTGCACACACACAACACACACAACACACACACAACACACACACACACACACACACACACACACACACACACACACATATCTATATATAGGTACAAGTAATCCTCTAAGCCCAAATCTCAGGCTTCAGACTGCTCTAAACACTCACAGTTTCACACTTTTTCTTTGTACTCTCTGCTTTGAATGATGTCATATAATGTGTCTATACTGAAGCCCCGCCCATCAGCTCCTGTGAATCAAATAGAGCCCAAAAATTAAAATATGGAGTTGGAATTAAGCAGAATAGGACACCTGTAAGATATGCAGACACCTTTACACCATTTTTATTTCTCTTCAATATTTTCCAGCCAACAGCCGACTCGTTTTGGTAACCGCTGCTTGCAGACAATTGGCCGCTGCTGGCCACACCTCCGCTCTCTCAGTGTGGGCGGAGCTGGTTGTGGGACTCAGGGATTGGTTGTTGTTGGTGAGTGAAAAACTGCTGTTTTTCTTAACCTACACCCTTGCTGATACAAACTAAGTTTGGAATAACTCTGCAAACTAACAGTTTGGTTTGGTGTAAAAGAATTTTTTTTTTAAAAAAAAAAGCATGATATCTTCATCTGTGTGCAGTGCGCAGCTGTACTCAGCTGCATGTCTTGGAGTTGGAGCGTATTACCGATCTTGGCCTGCAGGCGGCGACAGAGCTGTGTAAGGCTGGACTGAAGAAGACCCTGCGGACCCTGATCCTGACACACACGCCTGTGAGCGGTCAGGCCATCCTGCACTTCCACAGTGAGCTTCAATGACTGACTCTGAACGTGTCATACAAAACATGCCATTATTCATCGAGTGATTACTGAAGAGTCCTCTGTGTACCTGTGCAGGTGTGTGCGAGAACATCAGGTCGATTGTGGTCGAGGTCTCGGCATCAGATTACTTTGAAGAGCCCAACACTGAGGAAGCTCAACACCTGTTTGGAGAGATTCTTAGTACACTGAAGGTGGGTTAGCATGCCTGGCTCAATGTAATACTGCTCTATGATTGACGGTCAGAAGAAGCAAATACAAAGCTCTGCACTAGGACATTTTAAATCCCAGGAAATAAATGTGTTTCTTTTTAATACTAACTTCAACATTAGTATGAATTTAAGGTACATTCACATCCAGCACTCTGTGTGATAAAAGTATTAGGGCTGCTCCACTGGTGCAAGGCTGTGAGTGCAAAGTAGTCTGTTTACTGTAAAAACAAAGCAATAAATTATAGCCTACAGTAGTAAAATCTATTTATACTTTAGACTTTATTAGGACAAGGTGGGCTTACATATTTCTCTTTGCTTTATAATAAAATTGTGAATTTTAATTAGTGCTCTACAAAAATATACAGTAGTGTTATCAAAATATGTCTGTAATATACAAATCAGACAGGCCAGTCGTTAAAAAAAAACAGGCACTAAATTGGTATAATTAAAACAATTTGGCCTTCAGTATCAGCTTCATGCATATTTACTAAATTATCAGAAACTTGTAACAGTTGGCATAATTTTTTGTGGTCACTTTGCAGCTCAGTTTTCACTAATTTCTACATTGTTCTGGAAGTGCATCAGATGTAGCCTCAGTACTATTCAGGATACATCTGTATAACAGTGCAAGCATGCTACAACAGAAAAAATTATTGGCCAAAAGGACTTGCCATACAAGTGCAGTGCTTGTGCTACTTAACCACATTTTGTATTCATTAATAGGCTACTTTTTTTAATGTGTTGCACCCAAGTTAATTTTTTTCCCCATCATTACATTACCCAGGAATTGTGCAGTGGTCTCAATTGGATTTCCTTGGAATCCCATTTCCTGAAATTAAAACCTACTGTGGACCACTTCACTGGACTGGAAGTCTGTTTGGTCAGGGAGACCTTCATATTTTTACTTTTGTGTCTCTTCAGGTTCTTCAGACTCGTCCGGGACTCAGTGATGTCCTGCAGGTTAAAGCAGAAGGTTTCTACTGACCTCAATGCAAACACACACAAACAGGTTCTTTTATACATGAGAACATCTAAATGTGGTTTTTATCCTGAAGCCATACATCTGTCCCTGAACTAATATATGTGCAATATTTTAAAAATGCTGGCCCCAACCTGTTTTTAAAAGAGAGAGTTTTTTTAAAAAGAAATTTATCTCTATGTTCGTAAAAGATATTTAACATATTTTTAGGAATCAACATCTTTAAAGGATCATTCCAGGTTATTTTAGTTCAATTGTGGAGTTTCCTGCCCTTACAAGCCATGAACAGCTGGTTTAGACGTAGCGTATCACCGCCTGAGCCAGCTGATCAAAGTTCCTTTGATCAGCTGGCTTTTTCCCGTAACTTCGTGACTATTTGTCCTATCGGAAAATTCAAATGGTTCCTGAAAGCCCAGAAATTGCACTTCACAGCCATATAGGGTTATTACGATATTTGTTGCTGGAAGTCTGCGAATGGCGGCACTTTTTAAGTACGTTGTGCCACAGCCGACGCCTTTGGGGTTATGGGGTTAACCCTCATCATAGATGGTAACACAAGTAATACCCCTACCATAACCTTATACAGTGACTGCCAAGACTTCGGAATCACAGAAAATGATATCACAAAAACTGTATTCTGATTGCCTTGATTAGACCAAGCCATCATCATTGCTGATGATGGCTTAGACCTAATAGGGATCATTTGAAGCTAGCAAATTTCAGAGGTTCAGGGAAATAAGGAGCCCCAGAAAACAGTGATTTATGACCAAAAATGAATAGATAACTAAATAAAATTATTATTAACAATGAACATTTGAAACATTACTTTTTGGTCTGTGTGAAGGTTAACACAGAAATTAACCACCAGAAGCATATTTTACTGCCTCAATCTGGGGATATTTGCAAGCTGACCGAAGCATCTACAAGATTAGCCACAATGGAAGTATAAATGGGAATTATAGCAGGCTGAAATAAACCAGAATGATCTCTTAATATTTGTGCCAATGCATTATAAAACTAAAGCTGAATCTAGTCAAAGTATTGTCATTCCATGGCGTCAAATACTGCCATTCTGTCAGATGCCGCGCGCGTCCTATTGATGGCGCATTAGGTGTCCTTTGGCTTCATTGTCCTGATATACCTTGACTTAACAGTCATCTTTTAAAACTAATTTTTGCAAAATGATTTTTTTAAATAGCTTAAAACCTTCCAAAATGAACTAAAGTTGTTAGCAGAATTTGAAAAAGTGGGTGGTTTTTTTGTTTGTCAATCTGCCTCGTGAGGACTGACCACAAGTTCTTGATGGGATTAAGGTCTGGGGAGTTTTCTGGCCATGGACCCAAAATTTCAATGTTTTATTCCCCGAGCCACCTAGTTATCAATTTTGCCTCATGGCACAATGCTTCATCATGCTGGAAAAAGGCATTCTTCTTCACCAAACTGTTCTTGGATGGTTAGGAGAAGTTGCTCTTGGAGGATGTTTTGGTAGCATTCTTTATTCATGTTGTGTTGTTCTGCAAAATTGTGAGCAAGCCCACTCGCTTGGATGAGAAGCAACCCCATACACTAGTTGTCTCAGAATGCTTTACTGTTGGCATGACACAGGAGTGTTGGCAGCACTCAACCTTTTCTTCTCCAGACATTTATTTTTCCAGATGCCCCAAACAGTCAGAAAGGGGCTTCATCGGAGAACATGACTTTACCCCAGTCCTCAGCAGTTCAATCCCTGTACTTTTTTGCAGAACATCAGTCTGTCCTTGATGTTTTTCCTGGAGAGAAGTGACTGCTGCCCTTCATGACAAAAGTCTTCACCTCACCGATGATGCATTCGCTCTTGCCTGCTGCTATTCTTGAGCAAGCTCTGCAGGGATGGTGCCCTGATCCCACCTCTGAATCACCTTTAGGAGGTGGTCTTGGTGCTTGCCGGACTTTCTTGGACACCTTGAAGCCTTCTTCACAACAATTGAACCTCTCTCCTTGCAGTATTTGATGATACAGTATATTTGTTTTAGGTGTAATCTTACTAGCAGCAATATTCTTGCCTGTGAAGCCCTTTTTATGCCAAGTAGTGATGACAGCATGTGTTTCCTTCCACGTAACCGTGGTATAAAGAGGAAGAACAATGATTTCAAGCACCACCCTCCTTTTAAAATTAAGTGGAAATGGGTTTTCTGAAAGGCCAATACTTGTGTCATTCTCAAAACTTTTGGCCACGGCAGCATATCTACCCAATACCCTGGTGCAAGACCATTTAAGGCTTAAAACACAAACAGTACCACCTTATACTGGATTCTGTGATGCACAAGGAGCTACTGTAAGGCTGCTAACACTGAAGTAATGTGATCTCTCTTGTTTGTCCCAGTCAATAATCTGGCCACAGCATTTTGGACTAATTGTAACTGCATTACAATAGTCCAGTCTAGATGTAAGAATGATCTCTGTTTTGGACTCATTAAACTGTATTTAGCTGAGGGACATCCTTTTTTTTTTTAACATAGTTACAAGTTACAAGAGTCTGCTTCCTGTTTGAGACTTTGTTCTGCTTTGTTTTCTTTAGAAGATAAGTTCTGTTCCCCCCTCGTTTTACCTTTGCTTTACTCTTGTTGGTTAGCTGTAGGCACTGAAAACTACTGGATAAGGTTTTTTTGGGGGGGGGCATCTACACCATTTGCTCACTGCATCTTTAGGAGGCCAGCGGCAAAAAAAAAATGGCAGTATTTCGTGCTCTGAGAATGCGAATGGGCTAATCCGGTGTATAACAAACTTTTTTTTATATATATTGATAATAATAAGTGACAATCAGGCTCCCCTTCCTTCAAATCTCAATCTAACCCCTGCCACTCCAAAAGACTAAAACTCAAAAGTTCATCTGAGGTGTCAGTTTTCTTTTTCTTGCAGTTTTCCTTAGTTATTAATTACTTTAAACATGGAAAAAAACACATTCAGAAATAATTGTACAAGTTGTTCAGTTAACAAAATGGACAAGCAAGACCTCAAATTAAAATCTTGATCCTTTACCCTTTACCTAAATGTGCCAGAACATTTTCTACCACAGTGACCTCTTTTTTTAGCACTGTATAAAATTTCTCTGACCTCCCAGATCTTAGAGCCCTTTACCTTTTTTTTCATCTGATCTATTTTTGCAAGAACCCGAACCTCAACAAATTCAATTTGCCTCTATTCTACGCTAATAAACCCTTATTTACCATCATGAAACAGACTATCCTTGTCCTGCCTAAAAAAACAAAAACAAAAACAAAAAAAGCCATAATTGTTATATTGAAGTGATTGAAAACCTGTAGTCTTACCTCAGGTTTTAGTGAAACCCTCGCCCTTCACCTACCTTCACCTTAAAATAAGCACAAGAACACACATATGCACGAAGACTTTTTGCACAAGCAAGCAGGGCGTATTGAATTATGCAAGAAAGACATCAGTCGAGCAATCATTGAATCAACCTGTCAGTGAGCGCTGCAGATGTGTTGATGAAAAATTTCTCTTTCAACAACCTGTAGAAGCTACAGATGCTACCTGTGTTGTTTTCCCATCAATAAATCACATTCTCATCAGTTTTGTGTGATCTCTTGATTGATTTTATTATAGAACAACCAGAACGTGTTGTTCTAGAATTAGGTTTCTGTTTTTAATTTTGGACGGGAATCTACAATATATAAATGTGCCCTGTGTGGTGTTTTTGTCATTTGTCATTTTCTTGCTTGCTAATGTTGTGGCATACAACAAAATCACCCCTAAGTGAAAATGCCAGTAAGCTAGCCTGCCAAATAACTTCACCAGCTAACGTGATACCACATTTGTATAATATCAGTAAATCATGCCAGGCCACAACTGTAAATAAAAAACTGTTCTTAATCTGTTTGCTTGGTTAAATAAAGGCTGCACCCTGATCTATAGTGAAATTTGAAAAAGTGCAATGCAGAATGAAAGCGTAAAAGTTGTGCCTCAGTGCTGTCTGTTTCTGATTTGTGTCAGTCTTTTTCAAGTTTACTACAGCTTGGAAAGTTCTTAGCGAGTATTTATGAACAAGTTGGCAAATGCTTGTAGCACACTTTTGTGTGGCGGTCTTCACAAGGGCAAGAAAACAGCTAGCCTAATGGCTCCAAAAGACATTCAGAACCACTGGGTGTTGCACTAGCAACTTATACTGATGTAGACATACCCCCTTCCTTCTGCCAAAAGGGCACGTCCAGGTCCCCCAGCTCTCCAGACGTCACCTGGTCAGCCCTGATGTGTATGCTTTGGTACAAAAATATCCAATTGGTGTATAAAATCTGTCCCTGCCAAAGGAAACAGTCTCTGTGAGGTTTGACTGATAGGCAAACATTTCAGCTCCTCTTCATGAGCTTCAGTCATGAGCTGTGGGGATGATGTTGTATGTGCGAGATAAAACAGGCTGAGATAAGCTGCTGCACAAAGGAGGTCAGGAGCAAAGTTCGTCCTGTCTGTTTACACCTGTGGGAGTGAGCAACCTTTGACCCCGGCCAAAGAGAGAGCCTGAAAGAGAGAGTGTCATGAAGGAACAGTAAATAATGTGTGAGAAACAAAGAGTGAGGAGTCCAGATGAATCTGTGTGCGTGTTTTAGCTGAGTGTGACTGTGAGTGTGAGCGTGTTTGTGTGTGTTTTGGTCACCATGGTTTTCCTCAGACAGACACTGCTGCTCCGGTACCTGCTGCTGTCGGCCATGTTGGCTCTGCTGCTGTTCATCAGCTCTTTCTGGCTGCGTGAGTCCCCCCACCGCCCCTTCCTGGTTCTTTGGTTAACCAGAGGTTAGTTTGTTTGATTTTCCATCTGTTTGTTTCAGCTCAGGGTGGAGCCCGAGACTGTGGCAGCCCCTGGCAGCCATGTTTGAATTTTTACCACCAGACGGTAAGATTAATCATGTTTATATATTTGTAAGGAGCCAAATGAGCAAGACCTTATCGCTTACACAGAATCTAAACCTTTAAATGGCTTTTCAAAGCCATACAATCAATTTATCCTTAAAGTTTTCACATTTTTCCTGATCATCTGTAGAAATAAAAATATGTATTCGAAGACCTACCTAGACCCATAAGCTTATAATGACTTACTACACCATCATGCTGTATGAGCTAGTACTGCAGGAAAGTGCAGAGTTTCTATTAATATATTTTCCACCCAATGTCTGGAGATAACTAATTTAAAAACATTAAAGAATATATTGCTATTTTTATTTAATTTTTGAAACAACTGTGAGGGCATGCAAAAACAAATCCAAACCCATCATAAAGAGACTGACCATACCTGTAGGAAACATGGTGTTCAGTAAAAAAGTTTCTCTCTTTTAGCCGGCGCCTCTGTGGGCCCCTGACTGGTGGGCAGAGCCAGATGGAGTCCTGTCACTCATAAAGGAGTGTCCTGGCCAGTCGTTTCAGGCCCGGCGTCTGCTACTGTACCTGAAGTCCAGCCTGGCTGAAGACGATGACATCCTACTGGAGCCATACCTACAGAGCTGGGATCAGCTCCTCAAGTACACAAACAACTAGACACTTATTTGCAGACTCCACTAGAGTAGCTTTGCATGAGTCACAGTTAAAAAAACGATCCTCGTTTGATTTATTTTATGTGTTGGGGTTACTCCTGAAACGAGACATTTTAGCTCCTCCACTTTTAAGCCAATTTTTTTCCTCATTGGTTAAACAGCAGGTGGGTGTGGTTTCTGGACTTTAAAATGACCACTTAAGGAATTTCCTTGTTTTACAATGTCATAAAGATCCAAGAATAGAGAAAACTATGTGAAACTGAATGTTTAGCTTTTGGTTCACAGGGATTACTTGAACATACACTGATGTCATAATTCTAAAAAGCCCCAAACTGCTCGGCACCACATGGCTTTTCCATCTGCAAGTCCACTGTAAGGGCCCCAAACGGCAAAACTGCTTTTGTTCCTGTGTGTGATGAGTGTGGGTTTGCCCTGCTTACACAGCCCCACCCTTCACCCACACCTACTCACTGTGGGCCCACATGGACCTGTTTGCTGGGTTTGCGCTCTTGATCGATTAGCTTAACAGTGCACCAAGTTTCAAAATTAAAAGTGATTATCCAGAAGAGACAAGTAAAAAGTAAAAACACTAAATACAGTGAAACTTGATCCTCAGAGCACTGATGTTGTGCTTCACAGGTGAGTCTCATTTGTGTTTTCATCCTCAGGTTCATGGATTCGCTCGGGCCAATGGTCAGTTTCTTCTCTCAGAAGGTACAAGAAAAGGTTGTGCTGATTCGTGAGCTGTCACTCAAACACAACGCAGAGGCTCATGGGAAACCAGCTGGATTACAAACCGCAGAAGCATTTGGATTAAAAAAAGAGGTGTTTTTGATGTAGTACAAAGTTTTTTCAGTGTTTGGTTTATCTTTTTAAATATGAGAAGGAATCTTTCAATATAAATTTTGCTCTAACTGCTTTTGGACAAATTTATTGTTCGTTTCTTAGTTTTATTCATAGTCTTACCTTTTAAAGGTTTAAGGTTACCTTTAAAGCTTTCCCGTTTTGAGAAAGCTTAGAGTTAATCCTGGATCAGGTGAGTTCTCTTAGTTATTTAGAAGCTAGCAGTTAGAGGTCGACCGCTACACTAAAATCAGTCGAAAGAAGGACATAAGTTCAATTCCCATCCATGTCTTTAGAATGAACATTGAAAGGCCTTTTGATATTTTTAAAAGTTTGATAAAAAGATATTACCTAGACTGAAAGTCACGAAAACCTGGCATAAGAATATAAAACTGTTATTTCATTTCATTTTTCTCTTGAGGCGTATCGTTCGGTTCGATCCATGATGGAGGCAGAGCTGAAAGCAGGCATGGTCAGCTTCTCCCACCGCACAGATTCAGGTTGCCGGACACTGCTCCGGCTGCATCGGTCCCTCCTCTGGCTGAAGCTGATGTTGGAGGGTTTGGCTGAAGGCCCCGACACCGACGGACAATATAAAACACCAGGAGAGCTGGGCAGGTAACACCCCCCAGCCTAGTTTTATGCACCCATTCAGAGTCAAAGATTCATTTGTCAAAAACTGACTTATGTACACACAATCATCTCTTCAGGGATGCCTACAAGGTGGCGTTGGCCCCCCACCACCCGTGGGTGCTCCGGCAGGCTGCAGAATTTGTTCTTCCTTGCCCTCCCCAACAGAAAGTACTTCCTGCAGCTGGTATGTGTGCAGAACCAACAGGAAGCCACACCCACCCTGCGCATCATCATCCACACGCTGACCCTGGTGCACACACGAACTCAGCGACTTCTGACTGAGCAAGGCATGCTGGAGCTGCCCTGATGGAGCAGCTCACTTTCATGGCAGTTTGTGAAATAATCACAGTATTTAAGTCGTAAATCTCTACTTTGTGACATGAATTTTCCCATTTTTGAATGTTCCAGGGCACAAACACTCTCATTAATCCCCTCATTTTCAGTTGATCAGTTTCATAGCAGGCACTAATTAGCAATACGTAACTAGTCAAGGTACAGGACAAAACAC
>JAMQGT020008390.1:0-14141 GCA_024447675.2 Pterophyllum scalare
CACATCATTTCGGTGGTTTTGGCAAGTGGTTTCCATGGAGGTGGGGTTTTGTCACTTCAGGTTGCATTCCAGTTTATTCTTCTTAAGCTTTTCTTTGATCGTGTTTCATATGTTTGAGGAGGTGTTTGAGCTGTCACTTCTGCCAAATTATTTAATCCATGTTTCTCAATTTAGGTGCTTCCAATTAAGTCATGGAATGATAACTGAAGACCAGCTTTAGTAAGCAGTGGCGCTATATTTAATCCCAAAGTACTAAAGTTGGCAAATCATGAAGCGCCACAAGCATATCATTTATTTTTGTCCATGTACAGTGAGAGAGATGACATTTCTTGAAAGTTAGTCTTTTCTTTTAAACAGAATATTTTTAGATGTTTTTTTTTAAAATAATCTAATAATAATCTGTTTTCCTTCATAGGAAGTGAAAAGTATACATAGATTGTGTATGGTAGCGAGAAACAGGAAGGATGTCGACCTCTGAGACACGAAGCTTTTTAAAGACACAAATGTTTATTCAGTGCATTAATAAAACTGCCATCATAACTTAAATGAAGATTGTACAAAACAACCCAGATAGTTTATAGATATTTACAGTGTGTACAAAAATTGTAAATATATATTTTACTCTCATTAATGTACAGTACTAAAATAAGTAATGTATTAATTAAATTCACAAGCTTGAACACTCTTTGCTGGCTTGTGATCAGTTGCTGCTGCGTCACTTAAAGCTGAGAAAAATAAGTCTGCATCATTTCATGCTCTCAAAATGAGCTTTCGCCAAAGTCCACAGTGAAACCATCTCACTGCCGTACTCTGCTCTGACAAACCAAGGAGGCGTCAACAAGCCTCCACTGTCAGCTTTTATTGCTCCTAAGCATTCAATCATGTGTCGCTACATATGTTAAAAGGACCTCCAAAGCAGCGAACCACCCAGCTCAGCCCTCCGGATGACGTCCTCTCCATGCCGCCGAGCCTCTGATGTCGGCAGAGGGGGAGACCTCTATCAAACGGCGCTGCTGACCAAAGCTCACATGGCAAAAATTACATGGGGTTTTGGCAGCAGCTTTTCTGGGTGTGGATGCTCCGTGTTGGCGACAGTATGTCATTATAGAGATAAGGATAAATCTCGTGCTTTGGCTTTAGCATTATCCATCCGAATGCATTTATGTGAAACATCTGCACACACTCTTTTATTGCTCTGTATGTGCAAACACTGATAAGTGTTTGATCAGAATACTGGCCGTGTTAAGGAGTCACAGAAAACATTTGTTTAAAAAAGTGCTGTGGTTTTTTTTTTTCTTCTCACATGAAACTTTAAGCTATCAGTGACATTAAGGCACTGATGTTTCCATTATTAGCTGTCACACTGTTGTATGAAATACAGACATTTTTCTTTTTTACATTGAATGCTTTAACAGAAGAGTTTTTGTCCCAGTTTGGACATTAACACAAACATGCAGTATTATTAGCTGTCACGATGTTGTATGAAATATGAACAGAAATGATTATTTTTATATTGAATGCTTAAACAGGAGTTTTTGTCCCAGTTTGGACGTTAACACAAACATGTAGCACAATCTGTTCATGAGAACTAAAACGATTTCGGAGTGTAACACAAAACTTCTACTTCTGTTGCATGTTGATTAATAATGCATCTTACTTTAAAGTGAAAAATCGAACCATACTAGAGGCACAGTTCGCAGTCTGAGTGCTTGCTGTTGGTGCTAAATCAGAGAAAGGCACTGTGTCATGTCCTAGATATCCTGGGGTAAATGGCTTTAATGGTCGAGGGTGTAAAGTTACCCGAGGAGACCGTCGTATCCAGGCCCTCCAGTCTGTGAGAGGCTGCATCTGTATGAGTCTTAGTGGTGCTGCAGTCCAGGAAGGGCATCCCGATCTTCTTCACCTGCCCGTCTTTTGTTACGAGGCAGGGTCGGCAGATCAGCCTGATGATGGCCCTCCTCATGTCCTTGCTGGTCAGGGTGTAGATGATGGGGTTGAGAAGAGAATTGATCATAGCAATGCCCAGGAAGTAGTCTGCCTTAAGGAGCACCTTGCACTTTCCGGTTGGACAGTAGAAGTCCAGCAGGAGCAGGATGAAGAGGGGCAGCCAGCATGCGATGAAGACTCCCAGGACTATGGTGACTGTCTTTAGCAGGGCCATGTACTTCTGGGACTTGCGGTAAACACCTTTCCGCTGTGGAACAAGGCGCTGGGTGTTTTTCTTGACAATGTGGAAGATGCGGATGTACAGCACCACAATGGACATGAGGATGGCACTGAAGATGGTGATGCTGAAGAGGATGTAACTCTTGGCGTAGAGCGGTAGGACTGTGGAGCACTTGTCCAGTTCACCCATACAGTTCCAACCCAGGACAGGCAGGACACCCATGAACACGGACAGCACCCAGCTCGCTCCAATCAGAGCAAACATGCGCCCCTGTTTGTTCCCCTGGTATGGCTTCATCCTCACCATGGTGACATGGCGTTCGATGGCGATGGCCAGAAGGCTGATGACAGAGGCGGCCAGCATGATGAACACACAGCCCTCACGCAGGAAATACTGCACAGGGGTCATGTTTAATGTGTTGGCACCAGACGTGATGATGTTTATCATGTAGGCGAAACCTGCAAGCAGGTCAGAGAGTGTCAAACTGCCCAGTAAATAGTACATGGGCACATGGAACTTCTTGTTCTTCCAGATGGCCAGGAGCACCACAGCATTTTCTGCAACAATGAGCAGGCAGACCAGCAGGAAAGCGATGGCCTCGGGTTTGAGCCCCTCTGTGTACTTGGCCTCGTCAAGCTTGCCCGTGTAGTTGTAGTGCTCTCTGATGACTGTGTTGCTCTGATACTCACGAAACATCTGAAACATTCCTGCAGAGGTTGGCATTGGGTTGACAGATGGGGTTACAGCAACGTGGGCAGCATGGAAAGGCTCACTGGACATTACTTCTGTTTCCCAAAGGGCTTTTCCCCCCTTTCTCAGCCTTTTCTGATTTTAGGATTAGATCCACGGTTGAGGTATCATACAGTCCTTTACCTTAGCATGATTTCTTCTTTCAGAACTTATATGTGCAGGGTGGAAAGAGTTCCTTTTGATGCTGTCACGCAGGGTTTCCTGTGGTTTGAAAAAATTTCCCCAGAAGACACGAAATGTCAGTGCCCGGGACGCGCACTAGGAGGCGATGAGAGCGGCCCTGCACAAAAGGAAAAATAAACGTGAGGCGTGAACAGTGGAGGGAAGGAAACGGAGCATTACCTAAACTTCTCCAATAGCCAAAATTTTATAAAAGATTACACATGATAGAAATTACATTAATGACTAATGAGGAAGGAAAGTCTCCAGCTGGAAATGACCATTTACTGTAATAACTTTATAATAGCTATAATGAAATAATCGTGGGAAATGGTTGAAGCTTGAATGGAAATAATGAGGAGGTTGTAGCTAAACATTTTCCTTATTTTCGCTGTAATAGAAGCTGCATTTTTCTGCTTCTTCATTTTAAAACCATATTTTTTTTCACTGCTAACTTCAAAGTGGCTCCCAGCTTACAGAGAGTTAATTGCCATTCATGCGTAAATACGCATTAAACTCTCCAAACACGCAACTCCTATAAACTACGTAAGTATTTCTTATTCATATATAGATAGATATAGCGCCACAACTTACTTTTAATTGGCGTACATAAAATAAGAGCTGGTCAATACATGTCAAAGTCAAAATGAACTGCTGTGTAGAGTTAAAAGGCAAGTCATATATTTTTGCGCACTTAAAAAAATTAAGTTAGTGAATAAAAACTTTTACGCACCTCTAAAACGTTTAAATATCCGGTGAAAGTTTGAAATGGTCCCTCGGCTGGAGCAGAGGATGCAGGCTGTCTCGATCACAGCGCACTACAGTCACACGCGACTGTGCCGTGGGAATAGAGGAGGAAGACTAAAGAGGGACTAAACATGCAGTGGGTTGGTCTACGCTCTTTGCTTCAACGATTTTTTTCTCCCTCCTTCCTCTGGACCCCCTTCAATTTTATAAAATATATATCTATATAGATATATATATATATTTTTTAAAAACGCCATCATGATAAATTGCAGCTCTGACACTGATTCTTTCTGTTCTGCAACAGACGAGGAAGAGAGGGAGATTTTCACCTTATCAGTTTTGTCCCCGGGTGCAGCTACAGGCTGCCAAGTTGTTGTTGTGTTTTTTTCTTTTAAGTGTGGGAACGTGGCTCCGTGCTGCTCTTCAGGTTTTGTCCGATTTTCTCTTTCTCTCGGTTCCCCGAAGAGAGCTCAAAACTCCAAAGTTAATTTGTCAGTGGAAAAACGGTCATTTGTGAGACTGCTGCAGCTGGATCTGTTTAAGAGCGCAGAAACCCCAGATTTCAGAAAATAACTCGGTCAGATAGGCCTCAGCTGTAATTATCTTTTAGCTCACACATCAAAACTCAACTTTTCTTTTTGGCAAACATGTTATTCATAAAGACTTTAAAAAAAATCCCTTTCATGCATTCCACGCATTTAGACAGAAATATGTTTCTGCTTTGAATAATAAGTTATATCTGATATTTTAAGTTTTTCACACACACAAAAAAAAGTTCACATGTGACATTTTTCTCTCTCTGTCAATAAAAAAGCCAGACTGTTCAAACATGCAGGCGTTTGAGTGTCAGGCACACGTTATTTACTTCCATAACACAAAGAAAAAACATTATTTGATGTTTTACAGCTTTGTATTAAAAATAACTTACTTTAAATTTTACTTTGTGTTGGGAGCTTTTATCCACCCCTCTGGTTATCTGATTATGATTCACTCTAGAAATATGAAACTGAAAAAAACAAAAAGCTTTCTACATGAAATGCTTTAACAGGCATTTCCTGAAGCGACTGTCAGTTACAGCTGACAGAAACCAGTTCAGCTGTAATGTTTCAGTTTTTTTTTTTCTTTTCTTAAGCACAGAAACTATCAAAAATATCAAAAATGTTGTGATTCTGATCGGCTGCTTTTCTTCAGTTTCTGACCAAATGAAGCTCACTTTTCTCTGGTGTAAAGTAAAAATATCAATAAAACAAGGAACTTGAAATCATGTGTCTCCTTCAAATATCTGTAAGCTGGATATTTTTGGCTATGGCATGTAATGTGGGCAAATGAGGACAAGTTTTGATATTTTGTAGGCTAAACAGGCCCAGCAGCCCAGCCTTCTAGTTCTTCATTTCATTCTGCACAGTGTCTCCAGACAGGCTTTCAGCCGGGTACTTTTAAAGTAAATAAATCACACCTTGCTCTTTTTTTTTCAGTTTTATGAATCCACTGAATGATCATTTTCTTTGCAATGATCCCACAGTATCAGTCCAGAGACCTCAGCAGCAGTGGAGCTTGGGCGATGCGAGGGTGGGCGAGCAAAGCACTGGACGCTCCAAACAGGAAGCTGCCTCATTGTGCCTCGAAAGGAGAGGGATATCCTTGAGAAAAATACGGATGAAGTCACTGGTCAGAGATGACACACGGAGGAGCCACGCTATGACTGCACAATGACGTGCAACCAACAAATAGTGAAACTTACTCATTTCCACCAATTAAGGCCAGATTTGAGAGATGCTATCAGGCCTCAAGTGGCTTTGAGCTGCAGAATTTAGCCTCTAAAAATAAAGATATAGGCTTTAATAGTCATTTTTTATTCCTGCTGATCTGGGGACTCTTTTAATCCACCCTACTGTAAGTGATTTGCAGTTGGTGTCTGCCTGGCTGCTGCTGAATGGTGCCCCTGACTTATCTCTCCCCTGCTTCCTAAAGCCCACCCAGTGACAACCAGGCTGAAGCTCTCCTCACGAGCCTTGTCAGTCAAATGGCAGTTAACCCCCCGCAGTGACACTGTGACAAGTTCTCAGTGTGCCACCACTGATTAGTTAACACACAAAGCCATGACAGCAGGACTCTTTGCTCTGTCTTCTTTCTTTCCCACAGCAGGGAGCTGCTCCTTCACCCCTTCTCCCCTCGGGCCGCAGGCGGGCTTTTTAGCAACAGACCAGCCGTGACCCACCCAGTTGTTTCTGTGCCTGTGGGGGCTTTTCTGTGTTTAGTATGTTCTGTCCAAGCAGCCAGACTCAGGCTGAGTTTTTCCTGTGACGTTAATGCACTTGCAGAAAGGAAGTCAGCCAGTCCTGCTTTTGTCATGATACCCCGCTTTAGACTTGCTGCTGTTTTGAGTGTTGTCTGCTTTGCTCGCCCGCCTGCTGTTTTATCTCTGACTGATTCTGTGTTTGAGGTAAATATTCTTCAGGCATCTGCTTGACTTTTTCTTTTCTTTTTTTTGTTTTCACTTCAGAAGTGATAGTGCAGCTTCACACACTTTTTAAACACCACTCTCACAAGCTTTGTAGCTCTCACTATAAAAACCTGTTGCTCTCGCTGCACTGACAAGTTACTGATGGAACACATGGTGCAAAAATCACACCTAAAAATGAGGTTCTCACATCACAATAACACAACGCACAGATGCCTTTAATGCCATTTTGCGAACACAATGGGCGGAGCTCACGTCTTTCTAATTGTAAAGTTGATGCGAGCTTTAACTAAGAGTGGGATCATTAAGACTGGCTCATTTGTAAAATAACAAAATCTACATTCCACTTCTTATGAAATGACATTTTTGCCTGGAGCAGTAACTTCCTGGAGTGGCACAGACCCAAGCAAGATATAATATGTTAATTTGTGAGCTTCACAGTTGCTAGAATGTGCTATGCAAACCTGCTGCTGCATCCAGATAGGAGGTAACAGCTCTGGCAACAGATATGAGAGTGGTTCTTATCTCATTCTGGACAACAAAGCAAATGGGCAAAGTCACTAGTTACAGTTAAAATCTGATGCATAGTTCTTTGTGGGTCTGCACTGCAGATACAGGTGAACATCGTGTTTATTAGAACTCTGTTACTACGCAGTAGGTGGGAGAAAAGGCTGAGGTGTGCCGCATTACACGAGCACTGGAATGAAAATCAGTGGCAACAGGTCTGATGGAGTGAAGAATCCAAATGTCAAATTTTTAGTTTAATTTAGTTTGTCATCAACATCTACAGCCAGCTGTAAAACACGGTGGAGGCTCTGTCATGGTTTGGGGCTGCATTTCAGCCGGTGGTGTTGGAGAGCTTGTCGAAATTGAGGGAATTATGAACACAGAAATGTACGATTAGTTTGATCCACCATGCAGTACCATCTGGAAAGCCTCTGATTAGCAACAGCTTCATTTTTCAGTCAGTGGCAATGATCCCAAACACACTGCCAATGCAGTAAAAGCATACCTGGATATGAGTAAATAAGGATTTCCGTAATAGCACCTTGCAGTTCCCAATAGATGTTCCACACATTAATGAACCCAAAGCTTTTAGAGGAAGCACGAGGTCACTAGGGAGCCTGATTATGTAAACCTTTATAAACTAATTGAAGATTAGCAACTGTAATAAAGTTTCTTAAGAACTTCACACTGAGGGTCTTTATTGAGCGTTTATGAAATTCAAAGCAACTTTGACTTGTCAGAGTGAAATACATAAATCTTAGCTCGGAATTCTCCTCAGCTCACCACCAGGCCTCCACCACGCAGTGAAGAAATGCAGACAGAAAATGAAGAGGCTGAAAAGGGATGGCAAGAAAATAAAAGACCACATCAAACACTAAAGTTGCATTTCCAGCTGCTAGCCAAATATCACATCACTTCAGAGTTTCCAGTCTCTGTAACTTTGCTCTGTTGGTATTTATTCTTTTTGCATCCTTTTCCTAATTTATGCATGTATTTTAACAGCGTGTGCTCTGCATTGCTCCTTGTTTAATCGCTCTTAAAGGCTCATGTAGGGGTGGGTATTGAAAATGAGCTGGGTGTGTTATGTCCATATTTCTTGACAGTTAAGTTGTCACCAAGGTCATGATTTTGCTCCTCCTGTCTGTTTGTGTATAAATCAAAATGGATCTACGGGGAATGTAGGAAAGCGCTACACCAGAGCCCAGTTACAGAGAGAGAGAGAGAGAAAAACACACAAGAGCTGTAGAAACTCAAATGTCCGGCACTACAGTGGCTGCCAGAGATTTATGGGAATCCTAGAAATAGCCCGCCTCTGTCAAAGTCCAGCTTTACTGCCACACTGTTTCATGTGCAGCTGTGCTGGGCAGCAGCCTTGCTTTGAGCTCCCATTGAGGGGGAATGGGAAGAACATATGTAAATGTTGGACATGTTTCTTTCCGCCTGCTTCCATGTTGTGTGTTTCTGTCCAACCTCCCGACTCACACCTCAAACCCACGCGTGGCCACAGTACACTTTGCATGGTAATTACTTTCAATTGTGTTCATCTTGCATGCAAACCAGTGAGAGTCTTTAAAACTGGCATCTGATTGTTGCAAAAAGTGACATTTACACACAGTGTGCTGTATGCATCATCTAGTAATGCCTTGCTCCTATCCAGTCCATGTTTTTTTTTTTTAAAGCAGGACACTTAATTCTTTTCCTCTGTGTGAAAGCAAAACTGAGGGCCTCTGCAGAGTAAAATGCACTCTTTAATTTCCCTGATTTTTCAAATGATTTATTCCCAAGTCTTGAGAGTCAGGAGGCGGAAAAGCTTTGTTGGTTGAAGTTGATACGGTCAGTGGGGATTTTCTGGCATAAATAAACACAGGAAGAGGCTGCCATTTGGGACCTTTCTGATTAGACATTACACGCTGCGTATGTGAAAGTCAGTTGTTTCTATATGAAAAAACACAAACATCCTCATTTCCTATGCAGACCTTTGCCAGTTCTCACCATAAAGCTTGATGTGTGCGAGCTCAGCTCATACCTGCAGAAAAATGATCTGCCATTTTCTGCTTATTCACATCTTTGTCTCAGCTCGCCTGCAGCTGTGCTTACTGAGCTCCACAGTGGCACGACTGAAAGTGAGCTATGGAGAGCGGACCACTCGACTCTCTTGGCCTGCATGAAGAATGAGCTTTGTATTTATGTTTGATGGCAGCATTGTTCAAACCAAGCGTAACACCTCATTAAAAGCTCAGTAGTTTGGGTCACTTTCACTTGCATGGCGCATTGTATTGACCTGTCTTTTCATTTGTTTGTGGTTACCTTCAGGCCCTTGAGAGCTTTCATTTGCATGACAAGATCAGTACCTCTCTCGTGTCTGTCTGTTAAAAAGATTTATTTATTATTTTGGGGAAAATTACTGACAGTTGATAAGAGTTGACTGGGATTGCTGGGGAGGGCCGCATCAATAAGCTGAACTCAATTCTGCTCAATCTTAATTTGATCTCTTTGTAAGCTTATTGGCATCCCTTCACAGTCCCAGTTTCTTACATGGCCCCTTTGGGAAAAATGAATTGCCCGCCCCTGCTTAAGGACACGTCTTAGCACAAAGACTGGAAACGGTGGAATGGCTAGCTTTGTTTGACTGTGTCAGACTATTCATTGGAGAGCAGCTTTACCTGATTTTTTAGGTTTATGCAGCTTCATCACACTTAAATCTTTCAGGTCATCAAACACATTTTAATATTAGTCAAAGACCAGAGTAGATACAAAATGCAGTTTTTAAATGTTGATTTCGTTTATAGCACGATGGTAAATTGTATTTCTTTCATCTGAATCTCATCACAAAAACAGCTAGGTGTGTCACTTTTTGCTAAAACCAGCTGCTGGTTTACAGTGGAAACAAAGGGCGAGAAAGGCTCTGTCCAAATATAAACAGATCTATATTGGCTTTTATTTCTAACAAATATGTCGGTCAGCAGGTCTGCCTACTCAACCAATTTCACAACATTCACCAGGCCACTGGCAGCATGTCAGGCACTGGGGTTGGGTTTTGTTTAGGCAAATTTTCAGAAACTAGAAGAAGTTACCTTTCAAATGAAGTCTCATACATTGATTTTGCCATCACAGATTTATCATTTGGGTGTTTGAAACAGGCTAAAAATCTAGAAAATATTAACCAGACCCTACCTCTAATGCCAACACCAACCCTAGACAGGTCACCAGTGAGCTGGTTTACATTGAGGTTAATTTTACACTGGAAGGTGTACTTATTTGTAGTTTCAAAATGAAAACATTGTGCAATTTTAGACTGATATGATCATTCAATTGGAGGATTTGCTGACTAATACCTTTGGACAGAGTCTTTCTTGTCCTTTGTTTCCACTGTAAACCAGATGACATCAGCTAAAAGTGACACACCTAAATGTTTTTGTTATAAGACTAAGATGAAAGAAATACCATTTACTATCTTGCTAACAGGTGACAGGTTACTCTGCTTTGCTAATATCTGCAGGCATTAATTTACAGCCCGGTGTTCCCTGCTGAATGCTGCTATGAGTTCATCCATCTCATCATCCTCTAAGATTTCACTCTTCTGGTGAATTTCATTTTGCTCTTTCCACAACTTAAGTATTAAGGACGTGACCTGTATCCAATAGCTATCTACTAGGCCTTACATCAGCCAATTGGAGTTCATGAACGCATCCTGTTACCTGTATTTGTGCTGTTTGTGCCTTTTTGTAAGATTTTTAATGGACTTACAGCCTGTTTGAGATATTTGTTGTTTAGTTTGTGTGTGTGTGTGTGTGTGTGTGTGTGTGTGTGTGTGTGTGTGTGTGTGTGTGTGTGTGTGTGTGTGTGTGTGTTTGTGTGTGGCACCTGCACAGATTATTCAGTTCAATTCAATTCAATTCAATTTACATAGCGCCAAATCACAACAAACATCGCCTCAAGGCGCTTTGTATTGTGGGTAAAGACCCAACAATAATACAGAGGAAACCCAAAAGTCAAAACTACTCCCTATGAGCAAGCACTTGGCGACAGTGGGAAGGAAAAACTCCCTTTTAACAGGAAGAATCCTACAGCAGAACCAGGCTCATGGAGAGGCAGTCATCTGCCGCGACCGGTTGGAGCTGAGGGGAGAGAGACAGGACAAAACACATGCTGTGGAAGAGCGCCAGAGATTAATAATAAATAATGATTAAATACAGAGTGGAGTATAAACAAGTAAATAAGGTGAACGAAAAGATGGGTCGCAGCTCATGAGCTAAGCTTAGCTGATAGGTTGGCGCTTTACGCTCTCATCCAAATCTGTTCAACTTTGGCTCCAACAAATAACAGCATGGGCTGTGGGCCAGTCTATGGGCAGCTTCGGACGGTCTGTCCACCTGCAGAGAGCATCTGTTGTCAGATGTTGTCAGTGTCAGAAACCATGTGGTACAAGCGGTCTGTGGGCTACTCTTGCTTGTGCTGTTGTTGGTCCATCTGCCAGCCCCGGAGAACATGCTGTACACTGTATACACAACATAACATAACATACAAAGAGCTGAAGTGAAACTGGGTGTTTAAAATGATGAAAGGCGTCCACTGCAGCCACTGTCTGTACTTTTCATGCAGTATTTCTTGATCTTTGGTGTTTTTGGGTTTTTTTCTGGTCTCATTCCTAGTGAACTCCACTGTCGTTCCCTTCCCTGTTCCAGCCCACTTGTCAACCAGTCAGCATTGGACCGACGCACAGCAGCATCCATGCCGAGCAACGTGCAGTTGGGATTCTGGAGGATAGCAGGAGAGCACGTTTGCGGTGGTTGAAAACCCCTCTAATAGGCTCTCCGAAGGCAAATACCTCTGCAAACGGACACAGCCGAGATAGAATAAATCAAACATTGGGGGCCAATATGCTAACACTGAGGCTTCAAATTAAAGAGTCCAGAAACCAAATGCTTATGTCACTATGGCTACATAACTATATCATTCATACAATCTATTTTCTCCATGCTGTGACATTACTGACATGGCAGATTTGCGTGGTAGGGTGACATAATACAAATGATTTCCAGAGGTCCCCCATTAAACAACAGTCCCATGCAAATAGGGCTTCAGACAAAGATTGACATCCTTCCCATTTGTGTGAAAAATGTAGTTTTGCTGGCAGCAAGTGAGGATCGTAGCTTTATATAAGCATTCACATCAGCTAGCATGGCAAACAGGAAGGTAACAGGCACAAAAGAAGAGACTCCAGGAACTTCTTGCCCACAAACATGAAAGAATCTGTAATCCACCCATTTCACCCCATAAACCCATTTATCAGTTTTGTACAGTTGCCTGCCTATCTCCGGACTTTAAGCTAATCTCCTCCTTGCTGCACTCATAAAAGACTCATAAAAGAGTCTCTCCAACCACAATTGCAGCAGGACTGTTGCTTCAAAGTCACGTCTTCTCATCCTCTCTCATATGCTTTAACATGCTGTGTTTGTCAGTAACAATTCTACAGCCTTCAATCCTCTCACAAACCATGGCAGCTTTGTTTCCCCTCAAGTTCCACTTCTCAGACATTTCCTTCTACCGGTCACCACATTCCTACATTTTAACATTTAACCTTCCACCTTTTACCCCCTTGCTTTTCTGCATTCTCTGATAAGCCTCAAAATGTCGCGGGGTCACCTTTGATAAAAGGGCACTCTTGCCTAATAGGGTTTCTCTGTGAGGGTGTAAGCTTTCTAACTCTAGTTTGGATGATTCCTGTAGTTAAACCCACACTAACGATGACGTGATCCTGTGTCGGTTACAAAACCAAACTATGCAAATGTATAGTTATAGATCGAAACGGAAAGGTTGACATTTGAAAGCTTTTCAGTGTGACAGTGTGCTCCACTGAGACTTTAATCCCCTGGTCAATGACTGGCTCGCTCATGTTTGATCCATATGTATTTTTTTCCACATTAGCTGCTCGGGGGGTGACATGTGAAGGAGGCGGTTTTTATGAAAGCTTGTTTTGTTCATAGAGCCATGGTTTTTGGGATGAGTTCATCTTGGAGGACAGAATGGAATAAAGAGCAAAAGAGCATTCCCCCATCGGGAAAAGGGGAGTAAAGAGTGGGTGCGGGCGGGCGGGGGGAGGGGATGTATGACAGGCTGCATGGGTGGGGTGAGTCATGAGAATTGCTAACCGGTCTCTGTGAGATTTATTCAAACTTGTTCAAATACAAAACTGCCAGCAGCCCACCAGCACTGTCCACCAAGGGGTCAGATTCTGGGAAGAGCTCTCTTGAATTCCACACAAGGGGAGCGTGGGCTGCTTGGGAAAGACAGTCGACTCCTTTTGTGCCATGATGATGTTTTGGGGGATTCATCACCCCTCTCTGTGCCAGAAAGGGGTGATGAAGTCTTTGTCTGGGTTTCAGGTGCCCAATGATGATCAAACATAAGATTTATGATGCTGTCGATGTTGTTTACTTGTCTGTACTGGGTCGTGTTGCCTGTAAGAACATCCGGACCACATCTGCTCCGATTTATCGACCGTTTCTCCCAGCACAAAGCGATGATTTAACTTGCGGCAGGGTGTTAGTCTGTGAATGAAAGTCTGCGTAAGGGAAGCCAAGCTGCAAACAGGTAGGGGCAGATTAGTGATACAATAATCAGTCTAATATGTAACCAGGAACTGTCACTGATATGTGTGAGACTCGAGATAGCAAATGATGTAGAAGTCATGTTGGGGTAGTTAGCACAATGGTTAAAAATACCCCATTACAGCACTCCATTGTCTACATTCAGTGCCTTTCAGCACATACTGACCAATCGCCACACGCACACTTCTGTTTACCCACCTATTGTATACGAGCTTCACCTCTAATAAAAATAAGGCTGTAAATTTCACAGGCTAAGAAGTCGACTTCCTGGTAGCCCCCCACACATACACACACACACTTTTATGAAAAAAGCAACAATATTAAGGAAGCTGATAAAGTGAGACGCATGCTCACATTAGGGAGATTGCATATACCTCAAGCCTTCACTTTCCCCCCTCTAACTATATTTAAGCATTTTGGTTTTTGGCCCAGTGCGTTGTTTGGTTTTGTTCCTGTCACACTTGTAGGCTGGTTTCTAGAGTGATTTTCATTCTCAGGTTCCAGTGCAGGAAATACTTTTAACAAGCTGAAAAGGGAGAAACAGAGCAATAAAAAAAAGAGAAAAGATTTCTGCTGAGTAAAGCGTATTGTTTATGAACATATTTGTAAGCCTAAAGGAAACAATTGTGGCATACAATCACGAAGGGCACCTCTTGTTTAAATTTGTCAATATATAAAGTTGCTTATTATTGTTTTCCTTTAGGCTTACAAATATGTTCATAAACAATACGCAGCAATA
>JAMQGT020008392.1:0-27552 GCA_024447675.2 Pterophyllum scalare
TTACTCTAGACCATTTACTTGTTCATTATATTGACAAAACACTACCATTATGCATGGTAAAATTTAAAAACAATGGGACTTTAGGAAATTAATTCTTGGTTTAAGTATTCAGATTTTTGATTCTCAAAATGTTGCATAACATGCATCATTTATTTGGCCTGTATCTCACACTGGGTTTGTGAATGAGCAAGCGCCGGCTGGAGCACATGTTTTGAAACTCCATCAGATATTTTCATATTTTCTTTCCAGCAATGGCTACTCAGGCTCAATCCACAGCTCAGTAAGGTATTTACTTTGGTTTATACAGTCATGGGCTTTAACTATCTCCCCAGAGAAATGCATGAACTCTTAAACTCTTCACTGAAACAGCTTGGAAAACCAGATGAATTAAAAATTAAATCATAATTTCATTTAATAGAGTATCACTATATTATCCCTAATATAGCAAACCTCAGCCAGTGCCCAGCAAAATGCTCATTTGTCTGCCTATTAGGTTAAGCAAGAATTTAGCACTGAGAAGCGTCTCTATAACCTTGGTAAAAGTCATACTGAATACATACCCAGCAAATTTGTGAAGTGAAATGCACATTATTTACTCTCAGAATCACAATTGCTGTTCATCAGGAATGCAAGTTGTACTTCTCACTGACGATTGTTATGAAACTCCCAAGTAAAATGAAGAAAAGGTGGAAAAAAACACAGTGTTTGTTGCATTCTTGGAAAACAAGGAATAATCATCATTTTAACAAAAGTAGTACATTAGTAGTACTTTTAATCACCCTCTAAAAGCCATCTAATCATATTGGACACTATGCCATGTCTTAATGAAGCAAAGTTTTTTTCCTGCAGTTCCATTCAGCTGTGGCCAAACAAAAATCAATCCTGCACTATTTAATTAAAGGCCAAGCTCACATTACATCAAGTCCTTTCAACTAGACTTGGTTCTCTCTGTGTGTGCAGCAAGCCTCCGTTTTGTTTGAGTGTTTATATAAGGGGAAATACTTTGGCATTTTTGGCATTTATTTGGATGTGTGACCTTTTTAACATGCTTTCAAATGGGGGCCATCATGTTTTCTCACTGAAGCAAAGGTTTGTGCAAATGCCACAGAGTGGCAGTGTATAATGGGAGAGTAATAGGCAGGTAGTTGGATGTGTCTCCGAAAGACAGATAAAGGGGCACATGCAACGAGATCCTGTTTACATAACAAGTCAGTACATTATAGGGTTTATACAGTACTGACTGCTAATCAGAGCATAATGTTCTCCTTTTCATCACCACATTAAGAGCTTTGTTTGTAAACCCTGTAATCCACCTCCCCCCACCATTATTTGTAAAACATTTAGTGGTCTTATATTTGAATATTTGGAGGTGTTTAAAAGGTTTCAATCTGCGCTTTTATACTTTAGTAGCTATAAATCCTGAACTCTCGATTTGGCTTAAAAGCTATTGAATCAACAGGTGGATTAATGTTTCTGCTCTCTTAATAGCCAAAAACTGTGTTCTGACAACCAGACAACTAATACTGCCAGCATGCTCCAGTAAACATGTGGATACCTGTGTGAGATTTTCTTCTGACACTGTCAGGTTGTGCAATTGCAGATCAAATCACAGCGAGAACAAATAGTTATGTTCCACTCAGGTTCAGTCTGTGGTCACAGTGTGGTGCAGTGCCAATAGCCTGTCAGCCGTTCTACAAATGGTAGCTTCAAAGTAAAGCTGCAAGTGTTTTATTTTGAAATTGTTTAAGTAAATTCTTTGGATAAAGAATATTGTCTTGGCTAAATTATGGTCTCTTGCGTTAAATTTATTTCACTTGTAAACAAGTTGCTGCATTTTCATTTATTTTTTTCTTTGAGTTCTTTATGAAGTGCAATATCTAGGCACTGTGTCATTTAAGTCCAGGGAGCTACAGTGAGTCGCTAAATGCCACTAAAATCCTTAACCAAGGTAGTTGCTTCTTGTGAACAGTCAACCCTTCAAGCTGATAGGATTCTAATTCACTTTATGGAATATGATGTTCTATTGGTTTATCTTGTTTTGCAATAAAACTAACTGAGATATCTGAACTGAACTGAAGGTTATAAACATACTCATTGCTCATACTGATTCTTAAGAGTGAGTGTGAATGCTTCACAACTGTATGTGACTGTATGGATTATGTTACCTCTTTAGAGGTCAGTCTTTTTTTCCTATCTGGTAAAACAGTGGATTGACAGAAAAACTGACTCCAAAGCAATGCTTCCACCGAAGAGTTGAGATTCCACTGTTCTAGTTAACTGGATGGTGAGCCAGTCCACAAGTTTGATGAGAGACTTCTTTGAAGACTGAACTCCCATTCCAAGGTGGGACAGATACCTGCATGACCCCAGATTTCATATTCTGCTTCAGCATTTAGTGGGACAGACAACTAAACAAACACAGATTGGGCCCCAATGATCAATCTGCTATTGGGCAGTCGTTTATACACTGGACTAAGAGACACATTTTCTTCCATGCACACAATATGCTTTAGTTTGCTGTTTTTTGGGGGATATTTTGTATTGTAATTGCAGTTTCTGTATGTTAAATACACATTCTTGTGCAAATTTTACTGTGGTGTTGCTCTCCATTATTGATGTTACATCCTGGGTTCCTGGTGCTTCTAATATTGCCCTAGTGATGTCTTCCTTACTCTTATTAAATAACCTTAACCAGGGTTACATATGAGCAACCAAATTCACAGTTTCAAAAAAAAATCTTTTACACTGCAGTTTGTGACAGAGTGTTGATAAATGCCGTTTCAGTGAATGGTAGAAGATGGAAGAGCCTGAAGCAATACATCCCAAGCCAACACCACCATGACCATTCTGCAAAGAAGATGCTGGTGGGGACTGTCCTCTTATAAATCCCTGTTGTGGGTGTGAATTATGTGTTTATGATTTTTTAAGTAAAACAACCAACTTTTCTTTTGCTTTGTTAAATAAGCATAGGCTGCAGCACTATAGCCGGTCTCTTACTTCTTGACAGTTTAGCTCTTTAGTCAGATTCCCTGCAGCTCTCAAGTCTAGCTCCTGCAGACCAGTGACTCAAATATTTTGTTTTTCTTTAAAAGCTATTATTATTATTATTATTATTATTATTATTATTATTATTATTATTATTATTATTATTATTCAAATATATTTTGACAAACCATTACCTGCATTATGAAGTCTTTTATATTAATCATTGCTTGCATTTTAGTCAGCTTTGTAAACACAGATATTTATCTATTGATACTTAACATATTGCAATATTTTGTGAAGCTTGCCATGTTTTGTTCCTTAAGAACAAGTGAGACTCTTTACAGACACGGCAGACAGATTTGCCTTACATTTACCTTTTCTCACTTTGGAGGGTTGGATTTTAAAGGACTGACAGCAGTGTTTAAACAAGGTAGTGCAAATACAGCAGGCAAGGTTGCTTCTTATGGCTGTAATAGTTCACATTTTTTTCCAATTTATTTTGTGTTAGTTTTGCTTTTATTACTATGGGAGGAAATATATTTACTTATTTGCCATGCTTTGAAACTAAAAAACAGAAAAGTCCCTGGTAAGTCTTGTCTCTAGAAAAATATTCATGCTCGTGATGACATTTTCTCAAATCAAAGTCAAAAGATTTCAAGTCAACGGAGTTCACACACACACACACACACACACATATACATATATATATATATATATATATATATATATATATATATATATATATATATATATATATATATATATATATATATATATATGGGCTGAGGAAATAATAACAAGCAAGTAGTTTGAATCTACATTCACCCGCATGATGTGGTTACTGAGATATCACAGTAAACCCAACTCTAATTGTCAAATTTGACTTGATTCGATCTTATGAGATTCTGTGCCTCATTTTCTTGCAATTACCATTTAGATTTTCTGAAAAGGTTGTTGTGATAAGCTCTCATGTTTTGATTTGATAAAAGACCGAGAACCACAGTTAGTAAGGGGAAGGAAACTGCACTGACTCCCCATTTATCAAAAGCTCTCACTAGATAGACGGCTTTACCTTCCACATCTCAGATCAATAGCTGAGATGTGGAAAGTAAAACCAGTGGGAATCTAGAGACAATCTCTCCTTTATGCATTCACAAACCCTGCATTGCAGCATTTTCCTTTCCCTAATAGACACCTGAGTTGTGTTGTCAGAACTGTCAAATTAGTGTACATGTAGGGATGCTTGTGTGTGCCTTTCTATGTGGATTACCACACAAAAGGTTCAGGTTTGTTTACAAATTAATTGTCTGAGCATTCATGTCTTTGTTTCTGATCTCATCTGCCAAGTTGGTCAGTGAAATATCAACATAGCCTGAAGGAATGATGGTCAGAGCTATGAAAATAAGATTGTGTTGCAAAAGAAGGTGTTCACCCTTAATGGCTCTGCTTTTCCTCCACCATCTGGTGAAGGACAGTGACAAGCCTAATGAAACTAACTGGGACATATTTTGAGTCTGGAATTGACAGGCAATGCCAGAAAAGAAGGTTAACCATAGCTAAACTGGGATGCTTTCGTTTACAACAAGGTCAGGCAAAATATCATTCTGTTCTGCTTTGCACAGAGGGATGCATACATATTTTGGTTGTAATGGGACTAATAGGATTTGGGTGATGGACAGTTGTCACACTGTGTACCTGCAGGCATGAGGGATGAACTGATCAATGGGGAATAAATTACTGTTTCATGTTATCATCAATTATTAAACCTCTGTTTGAAATATTTATACCACTTATGCATGCAGCATAATGAGTGAATTTCTATTTTTTTCCTAGTTTCTTTTCTTGTTATTAATTATAATCCTATTTGACTTGAATATATTAATGCATTTTTATTTTTATTTTATATTACATTTAATGGCTTAAAACTGCAGGAAATCTTTTCACTGTTTTGGTGGTGTCCTGAAATGGAGCCTAATCAGCATATTACATAATACTATGCTATACAGCAGTGTTTTTTTTTTTTTTTTTTTTAATAGCCAAGGGAAAGTGCTGTGAACTTCGGGAGGCCAGGAAACTCCTGGAGATCATTGGTGCCATGCTGAGATCCTACACAGATATAGCAAACATAGTGAGGGCCTGCTTTCTAGTCTACCATTCCTGAAGTGTTCAGTGTTCTCCATCAGAGGGTGAAGCCTACATAATATTCTATATATTGAGGGGCTTATTTTTGTGATTGATTGCAAACAGCTCAAAGCACATGGGAATGTGCAGTCAGAAGAGACTTTGGCACATTTGTGGTAGTTCTTTGTGGGAGACATGCAGCACACAAAGCACTAGGTAGTGGATTGAATATAGTAAGATTGCATTGTCATACATTTCAATCAGTGAGCATTATGGATTCTTAAAGTGTGAATTATCAACTTAACAATTAAAAATGCATCACTTTATACATTTCTTTACATGCCTGATGAAATATCTATTATGGTTTAGTTTTTAATCCTTATTGATAATTATGTACAAATGGCTGGTAGAAAGTTTGTGATCAAGAGTTCATAAATGTAGGATTTTCTGTGGCTTCATGAACACAAAGTACAGTCCTGATGATAATTCAACCAGCTTAATATACAATTCATAAGAGCACAGAATTCTAATGCATGTTCAAACTGCAGCAATATGGAGGTGTATTTTAGGAGTTATTTTTGTATTCAATTCAGTATAGGATGTTTAAAGCTGAATACATCAATATAATTAAAGTAATTTGCTTTGTTAGCATCAATAAAGCTGGCTTTATTTAAAGCAAGTTCTCTCTTAACTTACTTGAAGGCTGGAAAAAATTCTGTGGAGAAATGTGAGACACACTGTATCTTTTGGTGGATTATTGTAGAACGGTGTAGAACCATGGTGTTGCCCATAATAATCAGATGTCCTCAATCCTCAATCAGAACAATACTTAATGGTGCTCAACCCCACAACCTACAGTGATCTCTATTTCCATCGTTACTACGACTCACTGCCCCAGTCTACCCACAAACAGCCTGCCACAATATTGCATACAATACACTAGTTGTTATCTATAGAACTATTATTTTCTAAACTGCAATGAAAGGCCAGCCAGACCTTTACTGACAGACTGGCACCCTTAGTTATCAGAAAATAACATGTTGTCACGACACTAAACCATTAAAGACAAAGTAATGGCACCATTATGTGGACTGTGTATTAGAACTTGTCATGCACAGACTGGAAGAACACTATTGTAGACAGTTTCAGAAGCACCATCAGTAAAAGAGATCACAAAGCTTTAAACTTAAATGTCAAATGTAAATAAATTGACCCCTTGCCCAGTGGAGGATATTTTTTTGAGTATATATTTCTGAAGAAAAAAAAGTTTTCTAGATTTTATCATTATTAAACACTGATAACCGTTGGATTTTATGTTGTTATATTTTAACACTAAGATAAAACAGATATTAGTTAATTTCCAATTCTGTGAAAACTTGTTACATATAATTGTGTGTGGTAACTTTTACAGAAAGGCAAACAGAGATGAAATGAATTTAGGTGGTGCATTACCATAACAACCGGTTGCTCCTCCTTTGTTTTTTGAGATGCAAGAGGGAGACGAATATGCACTGCTCAAAAAATTAAAGCAACATTTAGAAAAATATCAGCTTTCAATAGGAAAAAAAAAAATCATGCTGGATATTTATACTGATGTGGACTGGATAATGTGTTAGGAAAGAAAGGATGTCAAATGATTTCATGGAAATTAAAATTATCAACCTACAGATGGCTGTATTTAAAGACACTGAAAATCAAAATTAAAAAAAATGATGCAGCTGGCTAGTCCATTTTGCCAAAATTTCATTGCAGAAACTCAAAATGGTACTCAGTAGTTTGTATGGGCCTCATGCTAATGGCCATGCTGGGGCATGCTCCTAATGATATGATAGCATCACTAAGCTACAGGACAATAAGAGGTATAACCTGGTGGCGTTGGATGGACAAATAATGTCCCAGAAGTGTTCTACTAGACTGAGGTGAGGCGAGCCTGGGGCTTTGTCAGTGGTACTAATTCCTTCATCCTCCAGGAACTGCCTGCATACACTCATCACATGAGCCCGGGCATTCTCAAGCACCAGGAGGAACCCAGGACCCACTGCATCATCGTAGGGTCTGACAATGGGTCCAAGGATTTCATCCCAATACCTACTGGCAACCAGGGTGCTGTCGCCTAGCCTGTAGAGGTCTGTGTGTCCCTCCCACCACTGGTCATGCTGAAAGATGTTACAAGCAGCAATGCTCTCTATGGTATGCCAGACTCTTTCACGTCTGTCATATGTGCTCAGGGTGAACCTACTTTTATCTGTGAAATGTACAGAGCACCAGTGGTAGACCTGCCAATTCTGTTATTCTATGGCATATGCCAGTCAGGCCCTACGGTGCCAGGCAGTGAGCAACGATCCTACTAGAGGACATTGGGCCTACAGGCCACCCTCATGAAGTCAATTTCTGATTGTTTGGTCAGAGACATTCACAGCAGTGGCCTGGTAGAGGTCATTTTGTAGGGCTCTGGCAGTGCTCATCCTGGTCTTTCTTGCACAAAGAACAGATACCGGTCCTGCTGCTGGGTAGAGGACTTATTACAGCCCTGTCCAGCTCTCCTAAAGTACAGTAGCAGGCTGTTTCCTCCATGCTCTTGAGACTGTGCTGGAAGACACAGAAAACGTTCTGATGATGGCATGTATTAAGGTGCCATCCTGGAGGAGTTGAACTCCACCTTTCTCCTCCATTCCTGTTTGATAGGTCACCTCTTTTTTTGCCCCTCTAGTGTACCTGTACCTGTAATTTCATTAACATCAAAGCAGCTGAAACTGATTAATAACCCTTTCATATAGACCTGTTATTGGTTAGAACAAGTAAAATGATGATCTTCCCTAAACAATCCAGTCCACTAAGCATTCAGATCCACAGAGTGTGATAAACGTGTGATAGACATAGAGTAGCTTATAATAATGAACAGCCTGCTTTTGAATATATATCACAGAAATTGACATTTTATTTAGGTCCTTTTGAAAAAAAATTTATGTTTTCCAAATATGTTTCTTGTACGCTTGTTTGCTTGCTTGTATGCCCTGAAGGACTGTTAAATTAATGGAGATTATGGATTTGGACAGGGGTGTGCAGCAGCAATGGGATGCCACTGGGCAGCAGTGCATCATAAAATTTTTATTTTAAAAGTTTGATCTGGTTAATGAAGTCAAAAATATACTTCACGTAGGTTTACTACATTTCCCATTCCCCCCTTAATTTCTATTTGCAGTAACGATCAGGGTATCACTACTCTGCACATGGAATTACTAAAGCTTTTTCTGACAGTATTAACATTAGAAAAAAAAAATGGCAACAAATCACTCTGTCA
Source organism: Pterophyllum scalare (assembly GCA_024447675.2). Lineage (NCBI taxonomy): Eukaryota > Metazoa > Chordata > Actinopteri > Cichliformes > Cichlidae > Pterophyllum > Pterophyllum scalare. Next base: position 8,408 of record JAMQGT020008392.1, read on the forward strand.
TTTTTTATTTTTTTTGAGTAATATTATTGTGATATGAGAGTTCAGGCTTCACGGGCATGATGTTTCTTCTAAAATACCCCACAGTAGCTCTATTTAAAGGATCGGTTCTTTCAGATTGTCAAAGCTGACATACTGGTTGCTGACACAGTTTAAATAAAAGAATCATTCCTCTCCCCAGCCCATATTGATTGGTTTTAAGAAATATATAACCTTACTGGGTGGGGGCGTACAGGGGTGACTTAATGAGGCCAGAGTGTTTTAGTAGATTAATTAATTCTCTTCCCTGAAATAAATAAAGTACATATTTATTTCTTCTTTAGCTTTAAAGACATTTTCTTAAATTGTCTGACACAGATTCAGTGGGTAATTGTTCAGTGTTAGAAGCACAATTTGAGAGTTATAATCTGCACCTGTGAGGCAAAGCGAGAAAAAAAACATGAAAATGGGAATATGCAGTTAGGTTCACCATGGAATTCAAGGCAAGTAAATTTGCTATATTTAATGAGAAATGTAAGAAAGAATTTCCTGTTAGTGCAACTCAGATGTTTTGGCCAGAGGCTGTGTTTTTAATCCTTGCAATGGTTTCTCCATTACAGCAAAAATAAGGAAAACACTGCATAAAACACTCAATTAAGATTTAGACCTAAGGACAAAGATTTACATTAAGTGTTCCCCTGTAGAAATGCAAGACATCAATATGACATGCAGCCAAATTACTTAATATCCTGTGATTGGCATGGATGTTAAGCTCACATGCCTTCAACATGTTATCCAGATTGCAAGGTTTTAGCATTTATCTGTGCATATATGATAACTGCTACTTTATAGACATTAACTTTGTAATTTAACCAGTGCACGGCAATTCTATGCCACCCAATCCAACTGTTTGTGCTGCGTATAAATCACCCATTCCGGTTTGTTTTTTTAACAACCTGTTTGAACCTAGTGTGACACCTGCATTTTTATTATTCAAGAGAGTTGCCACCCCACTAGCATATGCCTTGCCACAGTACTTGGAAACCAACTGGTCTATATGATGACAACTGGAAAGACAATTAGTTTAAAAAGATAAAAGGCAAAAATAACTATAATTTACTCTTATTTAAGTGTTTAGTTACTGAAATTTATTGCCATATTTTATTCTGGTATTCAAATAACTTCAAAACCCATCATAGCAACACGTTGCATTGAAATATATTTTACACCAATAAAGGGAAAAACAAACAATTTATTTTGTGACATTTAATTTAGTCACAAAGCCTATATATATATATATATATATATATATATATATATATATAATAGTGGATATAGTATAAATGTTAAGACCAATTTTTTAAAAAGAAAGAGAGAGAAGAAAAGATACACAAGAGAAAAATATTCTCACTGGTACTAATTTACTTTTTTCCCACACTGCTTCCAAGCTGTTAGAAGTTGTGTTAAAGTTGTGTATCCGGTTTTTATCTCTCTGTCTCTTTAATATACACACACAGTTTTGTAATACATTTTAATCTTCATTGATTAATTTTATTTCTTGTCAAAGGGCCTACACTTAAGAGAAATAATGATCTAACTCAATTGAATATGGCAAAGGACACATCTCTGCAGGTTTATCATCTTACTTAAGGTCAGGCATGGGGGGAACGTTTTCAAAATGAAATAATTTTTATTTGTAGGGCAGCTAAAATGTTGTAACATTATGGACTCAAATAAAGAGAGACTAACTATTTGCCTGGTGTGCATAATCATTTCAACAATTTAAATATGGTTTCAGTTTAAGACATGCAATGTGGAATTAAAATAAATGGCGGTGGGCTGCTGCCTACAAGATGGCACACAGGCTCATTAGACACACTAATACATTTTCAAGACATAATGGCTAGAAAGAAACCACACAAACATAGCTTCGGCACTTCTTGCTAATATTTAGACAAATAAGGTTAATTATGGTCTCTGTCGCCTCTCAACATTCTATAATGCAAATGCATACTGTCATTAAGACATATGTTGCAAAATAATAGAAGTTAAAGTTATTTAGGAATAAAATAAGATAAGAAATTTCCCTTATCAGTCCCATGATGGGGGAATTCTGAATGATTTACTTGTTGACATCAAACAGTTACCTTGAAATGCTATTTGAGAAGCTTTAAGTTTAAAAAAACACCCCCACTTTCCGTTGGTAGTTATTGATATATAATAATAATAATAATCCATCCATTCATTCATTTTCTTCTTCTTCTTATCTGCAGCTGGGTCATGAGGGCAACAGCCCATGCAGAGATGTTCATTTCTCCAGCATGTCCTGGGTCTGCCCCGGGACCTCCTCCCGACAGTACATGGCCAGAACATCTTACCTAGGAAGCATCTTAGTCAAATGCCTGAACCACCTCAACTGGCTCCTTTTGATGCAGAGGAGTGGGAGCTCTATTTTGAGCCCTTTTTGAATGACTGCACTCTTCACCCTATCTCTAGTGGAGAGGGCAGACACCCTTCGGAGGAAGCTCATTTCCAGTGCTTGTCTGCAGTCTCGAGGGTAGGGACATAGATTTACAAGTAAATTAACAGTTTCACATCCAGAGCCTTCAGGAATTTAGGGCGAATCTCATCCACCCCAGGGTCCCTGCCACCAAGAAGTTGTTTAACTACATCAGTGACCTCAGTTTAACAACCCTAGTGATGTTCAAGTAGTCCTCCTCTTCCCAGAACTCTGCTACCTCTACAGGAGATGGTTCAGTGGGATTAAGGAGGTCTTCAAAGTATTCCTTCCACTGGCCAACTATATCCTCAGTTGAAATCAATGGTGCCCTATACACTGTGTGAGTAGAGCGCTGCTTTCCCCTCCTGAGTTGCCTGATGGTTTTCCTGAATTACTTCGAGATAGTCCAAAGTGTCCTCACCAAACTCCTCCCACATCTGAGTTTTTGCTTCAGCCACCACCTTAGCCACATTCCACTTGATCAGCTGCCTTTGAAGTCACACAGATCAACCAAATCCGATAGGACTACTTTTTCAGTTTGACGGCTCCCTTCACCTCCAGTGTCCAATATGTTCCCACCATGACAGGCACCGACCACCTTGCAATAGAGGTGCATAACATAATTTACTCGGATTCAATGTCCTCAGTCCCCCTTAGAATGCTGTTGAAGTTTTGCCTAAGGTGAGAGTTGACAATCTTCTGGACTGGGGCCTCTGTCAGGCATTTCCAGTGCACTCTCACTACATGTTTAGGTGCACCAAATCTGTCCAGCATCCTCCCCAGCTACCATATTCAACTCACAACCAGGTGGTGATCAGCTCCTCTCTTCACTAAAGTTTATGGTGATCACTGACCTGCAATCTATGGTGTCCTGTTGCCATGTGCACTTATGAACATCTTTATGCTTGAACATGGTGTTCGTTATAGACAAACTGTGGTTGGCACAGAAGTCCAAAAACAGAACACCACTTGGGTTCAGATCAGGGAGGCTGTTCCTCCCCATCACGCCCCCTCCAGGTCTCACTACGTCCCCTACGTGAGTTTTGAAGTCTCCTAGTAGAACAACAGAGTCACTGGATGAAGCACGTTCAAGCATCCCACCAAGGGAGCCAAGGGGATATTCAGTAGCCAGGAATCTGTCTGCCAGGGCCTCCATCTTTGGATGCCATGTGACACACATTGCACCCGACCCCTACGGCACCTCCTGTGGGTGGCAGGCCAACAGGTGGGTGGGCATATGTCTCCTCTTTGGGCTATGTTCAGCTGTGTCCCACAGGGTAAGGCCCAGCCACCAGGTGCTCTCCCTTGAGCACCCTCCCTGGGCCTGGCTCCAGGGTGGGACCCCTGGACCCTATCCCAGGCAGGGCAAACTGTTCCCTTGATCTTCCTCCACCAGCTCATCCGGAGAGACCCCAAGTTGTTCCCAGGCCAGCCAAGAGATATAATCTCTCCAGCGTGTCCTGGGTCTACCCTGTTGTCTGTATAATAATAATAATGATAAAAATAACAAATAAGTGAATTAATAAATAACTATTTACAAACATCTGCTATTGACACAAAACATTTTAATTGATGTTTTACAAGCAGGGAATACTATACCACAAGAGCAAACTTCCGTTTTCACAGAAAGTATTTTCCAATTACAGTACCCCACTACCACCACACACGCACACACATACACACAATTTGAACAATTTAACTGCACAAAACCAAAGAAAGCTCTACTGCACTATGACACAGGGGATAGTTACACTCAGGCCTGAAACTGAATCATAATGGGTATATACAATCATATTACTAATTAGCTTGTACAGTATTTTATATATATATATATATATATATATATATATATATATATATACACACACACCATATATTCGGCCCCCTTGAATTTTTTAACCTTTTGCCACATTTCAGGCTTCAAACATAAAGATATAAAATTGTAATTTTTTGTGAAGAATCAACAACAAGTGGGACACAATCGTGAAGTGGAATGAAATTTATTGGATGTGTCAAACTTTTTTAACAAATAAAAAACTGAAAAGTGGGGCGTGCAATATTATTCGGCCCCCTTGCGTTAATACTTTGTAGCGCCACCTTTTTACAGCTGCAAGTCACTTGGGGTATGTCTCTATCAGTTTTGCACATCGAGAGACTGAAATTCTCACCCATTCTTTCTTGCAAAACAGCTCGAGCTCAGTGAGGTTGGATGGAGAGCGTTTGTGAACAGCAGTCTTCAGCTCTTTCCACAGATTCTCGATTGGATTCCACATGTTTGGTGTGTCTCCCAGGTGGCTTGTGGCAAACTTTAAACAAGACTTTTTATGGATATCTCTGAGAAATGGCTTTCTTCTTGCCACTCTTCCATAAAGGCCAGATTTGTGCAGTATACGACTGATTGTTGTCCTATGGACAGACTCTCCCACCTCAGCTGTAGATCTCTGCAGTTCATCCAGAGTGATCATGGGCCTCTTGGCTGCATCTCTGATCAGTCTTCTCCTTGTTTGAGATAAAAGTTTAGAGGGACGGCCGGGTCTTGGTAGATTTGCAGAGGTCTTATACTCATTTCAATATGATTGCTTGCACACTGCTCCTTGAGATGTTTAAAGCTTGGGAAATCTTTTTGTATCCAAATCCGGTTTTAAACTTCTCCACAACAGTATCTCGGACCTGCCTGGTGTGTTCCTTGGTCTTCATAATGCTCTCTGCACTTGGAACAGAACCCTGAGACTATCACAGAGCAGGTGCATTTATACGGAGACTTGATTACACACAGGTGGATTCTATTTATCATCATCAGTCATTTGGGACAACATTGGATCATTCAGAGATCCTCACTGAACTTCTGGAGTCAGTTTGCTCCACTGAAAGTAAAGGGGCCGAATAATATTGCACGCCCCACTTTTCAGTTTTTTATTTGTTAAAAAAGTTTGACACATCCAATAAATTTCATTCCACTTCACGACTGTGTCCCACTTGTTGTTGATTCTTCACAAAAAATTAAAATTTTATATCTTTAAGCCTGAAATGTGGCAAAAGGTTGAAAAGTTCAAGGGGGCAAGGCACTGTATATATATATATATATATATATATATATATATATATATATATATATATATATATATATATATATATATATATATATATAAGTTTATAAGTATAAGTTTAGACAATCCTTGTTATTGCCCTTGGAGCTACATCATATCTAGCTGCTATTCTGCAGAAGGTGAGGAAGTATTGATTGCTGGACACAGTATGTGTTTATGGAGGTTTTGTCTGCAGTATTCTTAAAACAAGACTGTGAAAAAGGCTAATCAAAGGGTCACAGTATATTGGCATTGTGAATAGAAACAGACCATATTCTGTAATCATTCAAGTAAGCTTTCACATGCTGTATATAAAACAAATGATAAAAATATTTGTTTGTGTTTATCTTCACTGATTAAAACACTCATCCCAACATTTTACCAAACAGATTTGTCATACTTGTTGCAGGATTATTTTTTTCACCCACATCTTTACCCTCCTTCTGCTAATGGAGCACATTTATAACTGTCTTGCTGTCTTAATTAAAAAGGAATACTTCACAAATCATTCTAAATTGTTTAATTGATGTAGTTAATACACTGATTTTGTATGCACTTGCCCCAGGAGTATACCAAGTATTTGATTAATCCTCTTGATTGTTTTAAGAGCTCAAAAGCTTAAGGAAAAGATAACAATATCATTTATGGACAAAAACAGTCTTAAACCAAGAAGTGGTGCATTACATATCTATGCTGTATTTTTTTTTTTTTTAAGCAAGGCATTGGCATGATTTCTTAATTGTTATGAGCTCACAGGACACATGCACTCTAATGTCATTAGTGCTAAGAAGCTTGGTGGTGCTGTGCATTACAATAACAATATCAGCACTTCTGGGGCAGCGGGTTTCTATGGCAACAGTACACAAGGTTTCAGAAATTAGCAATGTTACTTCTTGAAATAACATATGTAGGGAGAATGTTTTTGAAAGCTATCAGACGGAAACCCTCAGAGAATCAGTTGATGCTGGAAGAGAAGAGATTCACTGGACACTTTTGTTAGGTACACCTGTTCAGCTGCTTGTCAGTGTCAATCAGCCAATCACATCACAGCAACTCAGTCCATTTAGGTAGATAGATATGGTCGAGTTGACCTGCTCAAGTTTAAACCAAACATCAGAATGTGAAAGAAAGGTGATTCATGTGATGTTGAATGTGGCATGGTTTTTGGTGCCAGAAGGGCTGCTCTGTGTAAGGTCAGAATTTGTTGTAAACCACATCAAAGCATGATCCAGTCTTGCCTTGTATCAATAGCTCAGCATGGTCTTGCGGTAATGATGTGGGGGATATTTTCTAAGTACACTTTGGGTTTTAAGACTGACTGAGCACTGTTTAAATGCCACAGCCTACCTGAGTATTGTGCTGACCATGTCCAAGGGAGGATGGGGACACTGAGTCCAAACAGGGCTGTGGCCGCAAGGGGGTTGGTGCCTGTGGTGGTAATCTCCAAACCAGCAGCTGAGGTGAAGGGGAGGTCTCAAGCTGAAGCCCTATTGGGATTGGTTACCCTGTGTGACTCCGGGGGCAGCTGGCAGGTACTGAGAGGCCAAGAAATCTGGCAGCAACTGAACAAAAACTTGGGTGTGTGAGTTTGGCAAGGCCATGGAGCAAGACTTTCGGTTGGTTTTGAAAGAATTCAGGCAAACTATCAGGTGACTTAGGAGAGAGCATTTTTCTACTCCAGTAGTTCTCAAACCTTTTCCGTCATGCCTCACTTTGCCAAATGAAATCTTTTCATGCCCCACGCAAAGTGCACTCCAGTTCGGGGGAGTTTGTCCTCTAAGCATGGTCTTGGGGGGGGGGTAACAGCGGCAGCATGGCTCTATGTACACAGCAGGTTGTGACAGTGGAGAGTTTTGCTCATTCCTGTGCTAACGTACCTGCTAAGGTTTCCTTGTTCCATCGTGAGAATTAATCTGATGTTCAACATTTGTTCCACATAACTTTTCTCCCACATTGTTCGTGCATGACCCTGTGCCCCACCAGCGTGACATGCCCCACAGTTTGAGAAACACTGTTCTATTCACACTCTGTATAGTGGCGATGGGGTGCTGTTGACTTCGACTGGGGATATAGTCAGGTGGTGAAAGGAATAGTCTCTCGGGGTCTTATTCACAAGTTGGGGGATAGCGGCAAGGAAGATTGACAGAGATTGGTGGAGCAATGCAATAGCTGTACCATTCTACTGTGGTGAGGATAGCTGATTATGAAGTGAAGCTGTGGATTTACTGGTTGATCTACAATCCTACCTTCATCTATGGCCACAAATTTTGGGTAGTAAAAAAAAGATCACCAATACAGGAAACGGAAATGAGTTTCCTCTGAAGGGTGGTTCTCCCTTAATGATAGGGTGAGGGGTTCAGTCATTTGGGAAGGACTCAGAGTAGAGCCACAAATTCTCCACATAGAAAGGAGCCAGTTGAAGTGGTTCAGCCATCTGAATATGCCTCCTGTGCACCTCCTAAGTAAAGTGTTATTCAGAAACAGCAGATTTATCCTGCATTTTTTCTATCTGAAGTTATTTCTTTTTCTACTGTTGAATAACAGTTATACATATTTTCTGCATCTTTATCCAAATAAGTTTAGTATGGAGATGCATTCCCACACTAACAAACAGGATCAACAAGCCAATGTTACACTGCAAAAATGTTGCACAAAAAAAATTAATTAATTAATTTATAAATTAATTTATAAATTATTGAATTACGTGAGGACCTAGCAATTTTGACAGTTACACTGATTATGTAGGCCACTTTAGCAGCTAAAACAACCATATGGTATTTGTGTTAGCAGGCAGCCCCCCTGAACAAACTCACCCATCTTATAAACATAACAGAGTTAAAGGATTTTCAGCTAGCGCACTGAACATTATGGTTTTTTTTTAGGTAAAGGGGGGCCTGCTTTCTGCAAGGGAAATATGATGGGAACAATAAAACATTGATGAAAAAACACTGCCTGCCATTATGTTGTAAGACTGCGATGCATGTCTTGTGAAAATTCTAATCTTGTCTAGGACATGTAAATGTCCGGTCCATTTCATAAACTATCAGGTCTTATTTACCATGAATGGCCTATTTTTGTAATTCAAAATCCAGTCACACTCTAATGAAATTTATTCTTAATGGAGAGCTGTGAACCTTTTGCACCCTGTGGCAAATTATGTGGTGCCAAGAAATGAGTATATTGAATGACTGATTTAGAATACCTTATTTGACTATTGGTTGTTATTTATGTTTAGCATTATCCTCACAGTAATTTGTAACTGCTAAGACAAATAGTGTTAAACTGGACATTTCTTAAATGAAAATATGCCAGTAAAATATTGATACAAAATAAAAAAGAAAGAAAAAAGATAAATATGCTTAAGATATGTTTTCTAAACTCTAAACACAGTAACACTTCTACCTCAAACAAGTAGCCCAGCAGTTAATTTCCTGTTTAAAAGCACATTTTCTTAACTAAATACCAACTCTGCATGTCACAATGCAAAGTTTTCCCTACAAACACTAATTTCGTTAAAACACAGCAAACCTGGTTTTTGGCAACATACTGTATACGCAGTGATGTTTACATACCATATGGAATGTAGATTAGACAACAAAAGCAGTCCGTGACAGTCTTCCAGTAAAGGTTTTATTTCAGTAGGGACATAAAATTGTTTCCTAACTACAAAAAAAAAAAAAAAGGCTTGGTCATATATGTATAAAAATACACACACAAAAGAGCCACACTAGGGGGAAACAAAACCCAATATTGAACAATCTCATCATTCTGTCTTCAGTATTTCGCCACATGTTTTGATCCACATCACATCTGATATTGTCCCTTGCCGTGCACCTGGGATAGAAACCCTTGGCATGCCTTATCCACCCCTGGCAGTCTTCAGCTGAAATGTCTTTACAGCCGGCATCCATTGCATCCAGGAACGACATTTGGTCATGTGGCTGATGATCATGTACCTTCCACCTCCAAGCTGGGAAAAAAAAATCCTCAATAGGGATGTGGAGAGGCAAGTAGGGCAGGAGAAAAAGGGACATCATTCTTTGATGGTCTGCAAACCAGTTTGTGGTGGTAAGAGAATGGTGGAATGCTACATTGTCCCATGTAATCCCAAATGTCCTTGTGTTTCCTCCCACCTGTTCCATTTCTGCTTCTGGCACCAGCTGTTGGTAGAGTTCATTCAAAACAAAAGAAGGAGCTCAGTGATATAGGGACCAATCTGGCATGTGTGAAGGACCAAGCCAGCACTTGACATTGCAGCACACATTGTGATATTTGCTCCTCTCTGACGCGGTACATTAATGGTAGCTCTTTTACCAATGATATTTCTACCTTGCTGACATGTTTTGGCCAGGTTAAATCCTGCCTCATCCACATAAATGAGTTCATGTAGGGTCTGATCAGCTTCCAACTCCATGAAGAAAATAAATAAAACAGTATAGGAACACACTTTCATTCTGTCCTACTGTATGTATTGTAATTCATTTTTCCATGCAGGGTGGCGTAGTGTAAAACCCACTATGTTAAAAGATATAACAGGTACAGGTATATTGGCTAGACACCATTCCTGGACATACTGGTGCTGGAGTTCCTTAACCCTCTCACTGTTCCTTTCAAAAGAAACTGTTTACAACTGTTTCATTTGAACTCTGTGCTTAGTCAGAGTCTGGGCAATGGTTGTCAGGCTAATGCAATCCACACTGTAAAATACATGTTTTTTTCTATTATTTCAGACTGAATTTCTCTTAGTTTTATTCCATTGTCAGCAATGACCATGTCTACAATGGCATGCTCCTGGTCTTCACTCTGTTTTCCCCTTCCACCAGGGGGGAGGAAGATGTTGTTTTCTTTAAAGTAACAAAAATGCAACATATGTATTAGCAGTAGGACTGGTAGCCTACAGTTACTGTATGATATAGCATCACTAGGAATAGACTTGTAAACTGCACTGTTTACCCGTTAGTTTGCTGAAAAGTCTGGATAATAGAAGCACCAGTAGATGTCTGCAGTTAGGCTGCACTCTTTCACCAGCCTCTCTCAGTGACACACCATGGTTTATCTCATGGTCTATGATGGTGTCTCTAAATTTTATCAGTGACAGTAGTTCTTATCCTTCACTGAACACCACCATGCATATTTACTCCTCTCCCTTGCCCTGGCCCAAATATTCTTCTTCCTTGTCCAGACATGAGTTTTCTTTCCTCTCTCACTCCCTCTGCTCATGTGCCCACATTGGTCAAACCCATTCCAAACAAGCATTCTTTTTATGTGTCACTGACAGTTCCAGCTCCAACTGGGATTGGGATCAACTGTGGTTGACCTATTACTGCATTTATTTTCAATCATCTGTATATTGCAAAATGTGTATGAATTTTAATAGTTATTCACCTGCTGTTTTTTTTCTTTTATGGCAGAACTATATGTTTTATACTATATTTAAGTTTTTGAAAACTAGGTTGTCATTTTGGACATGCTATGTGTAAACATTTGTAAATAGGATGAGAAAGATCCTGGAATTATGTTATTTGGTAACCTTGTATGTACAGAATATGTAAGCATTTTAGAAAAACGTTAATTGACTGCACTTTGTATAAAAACAGCATGAATTGTATTACTGATATAGTTCACAGCAGACTGAAGTTGTGTTATATGTATTCAGAGTTTTGAAAATGTGACTACAGATTGGACAAAAGGATTTTAGAGATTGTAAAAAACTACAGTTATATGAGAGAGCAAGGCAAGTTGCACAATGTCAGTAGTAGCGGTGAAACTGTCCATCAGTAGAAACACATGCTGTCAGTATGGTGACTTTACTGTACTATACAGTAGTTGGTGATATGTTCTAATTTTGTATATTTTTTCAATAAAAGTATAAACTCATTTAGTGTTTTAAAACAATGGTGAAAGGGTTTTTATTTAGTGGTCAAAGAGCTGATGTAATTGACTGACTTTGCGTGGTTTGACATATGTTAAGAAGGGTTTTGATTGTTTTAATGTCTTTTGCACAGGTGACTTTGTGTTATGAGAAATGACTTAACTATTTTGAGAACTGCATTAAAAATGTGAGAATTCTATCAAAGCAATCAAGAAAAAAAACCTTTCCTTATCTAAATCTATTTTCATCAAGGTATGTGTGACAAAAAGTAAATTAAATAAAAATGACTAGAACCAGTAATTACATGATTTTAACTGCCAAAATTAAAATGCAGTGTGACATTTCAATAAAAAGAAAAGAAAAGAAAACTCTTTGGTACCAAATACCATATGCTGCCCTTGGCAAAATATGAGGATCTCACGAATTACCACTTTAAATGAGACAAAATATTGCTACTTGATATTTCAGTTTGAGTGCTTGTGTGAGTATTTGATGTTTTATGATGCCACCTGGGCTACTAAAGCTATGCGGAGAGCAGTTTGTACATCTGACATTTTAATATTATGCACTCTAAAGCTACAGCAGTGGCAAAAATTATAGCTATAAAAATTATAACAGAAGCATCACCTTTCGAACACTAATATTTACTATGTTGCTTGCACTTTTTTTTTTGCAGGTAATGCTCTGAACAGCAAACCTTAAAGTGAAGCATAAATACACAAGCTGGTGAATCCTTTTAGCCAAGAGCCTCACATATTTGACAAAGGACTTTAAAGCTAACAGCTGCTGATTAATCACGATGGGTCTAAATTACTGGCTGGCTCTCATACAGTTATGGAGCTGGGTGCCCAGTGCACTTAGAACCTCCTTTGCATGTACTTGACAGCTGCATAGAGTAAGTGCCACTTCTGCCTGTTTAGCTGCATCTTTATACTCCTTTTACAGTTAGACAAAAATAGCTTCTAAAGTGTATCACACATTAAATATCAAATATTAATTTGAGGGGAATCCTCATAAGTGTAACCTTATATGATATATTCAGTGCAAATATTATGAAATCATGAGGAAAGACAACTTATCAATTTCAGTTGTTTAGCTGGTTCTAACATTTTATTATTATTTTTCATTTAAATATCTTTCACCCATCGTTCTTAAGTTGATATAAATTAAATAACTTGAGAATGGCAACAACAAGCTAAGCCTGCAAAGTTAAAGCATGTTTACTTTTGTTGTTAATCAAAAAATAAGACTGGCTCATAGCACAGTTCAGACTGGTCTCGGGTTCATGTTTCTGCTTGTAACAGACGATTTGGTAATTTTGGTTTCATGAACGATGTTCTGCAGTTTGGATCTTGCAACTGAAGATGAGAATTAAAACCTCCATATCAAAAGTCAGAGATCTAAGCCAGAGAAACAAACAAACAAACAAAAAATGCTGGATTGCCTACTCTGGGATGGGGATGAGTTGCTTCAAGTGGAGAAGTTCAAGGGTCTTGATCAAAAATGCAAAAAGAGTAGATTGCGAGATGTACAGATGGACTAGCTCAGAGTTTGCAGATGTGGTAATTTAAAAGTTGAAAATGACCACGCAGCTTGACTTTGCATGGTTTACTGGTTAATCTAGATTCTTATCCTCATCTATGGCTACAAACTTGTCAGAAGAATCAAGGATACAAACAAAGGCAATGAGCTTCCTCCAAAGGTTGTGTAGGCTCAGGTATTTGAGAGGGGCTCAGCACAGAGCTGCTGCTCCTCTCCATCAAAAGAAGTCAGTTGAGGTAGTTTGAGCACATCACTGGGATGTCTCTTGAATATTTCTTATGTGGTTTGTTTTGGGTATGTACAACTGGAAGCAGACTGTGAGGAGGTTTGACATTAGATAGCATTTTTTGTTTAAACTTTTTATAATGAAATGTTTTGTGTTTGTAATAGTAATAGGCATAGAAAAATTAAACCATCACTGCTGAGATTGGTTGCCTATAAATCTCTCTTCTTTTTTTGTGCATAAATGTGTACGTGGGTGTGCTTGCGGGCGTGTGTGAGTGCTTGTTTGGCTGGACCTGGGTCTGGGCCTTGTGTCTTACCTCCTGGCCAGTTCCTCGCTGGTTGGTCAGGTGGCTCCTCTGGTGCCCGGTGCTCTGGAGCCCTGCCGTCGGCCTGTATGGGGGGCTGGTCGCTGGATGGGGGGCTGGCTTCTCATCGCCTCGGGTTCCCTGGGGCCCTTGCTCCTCGGCTGGAGGGGGCTCCGTCCAAGGCCTCCCTCTCCCATCTGCTGGGGTAGGGGTGCGGTTGTCTTTGGAATGAGTGGCGGCGGGTGTTCATAGTTTGTAGCGGGCTGCTGGTGGCCTGGGCTTCCTGGGGCTTTAGTGCCCACCTCTAGCTTCTGATGGGCGGAGCTGTGTCATTCTGCCCTCATTGGTAAGTACATTTCATGACAGAAAATGCTCTTGTAATCACAACACAAAATGGTTGGTTTGTGTAACCATGCATCTTTTATGTTTTATAAAGTGATGAGTTATTTGGTTTACTCACTGGTGCTATTTCTTGTTTCTTCTTACTATTTTCTTCTTCTTCTGTTTTTTTTCCTTTTCTCCTCTTTCTTTCTCCCCTTTTCTTTTCTTTTCTTTTCTTTTCCTTTCCTAAGCCTGTCAGGTCTGGCACAATTCTTAGATGTTAAATTGAACTCAGTGTCACACAATATGTTAAAAATAACACAAATAAAATAAAGGAGACACACTAACAAGAGGAGCCTATAGAGAACCTATAAAGCTCATCATGAAATAGTAAATATGTTTGGCATAACAATGCATTCAGATCACTGTTCTGTTTGCAAGATCTACCGGACATGACAGGCTTTTAAAAAAAAAAAAAAAAAAATCTCTATTTTGCTACCCCACCAGCCTGCCACCAGGCTGGATTTTTCCCATGCTAAATTATTTTTGATTTATGGCAAAGACAAAGTACATCACCAACTGCGCAAACAAACCCAGAAGCACTTAGCAGCTAGCAATACTGGTCGATATCTTTAGTTAGCTGGCACGGCAAAGACACAAACCTCTTTAGAAACACAATACTCCTAAAGAAAAAGCCTTACTAGAGGAAGAAAATAACTAGAAGTGGGAGAGTGACAGAAGACAGCACAAAGTAATAGTTAACTTGGGACAAGCCTTTACATAACGGAGCGCACTTGGGGATTTAAGGGCCTTTAAAATCAGATGTCTAGCTGACATTATGTCTACTCCATCAGTAACAAAATGTGCCTACCTGTTAATCAACTTGCAGGATTCTAGTTAGCAGTTGTTCACCTGGCATGGCGCAGGGCTGAAGTACTCTTGTGCCAGGCTAAGAATTTCAGCTGCTAGGTATGGGAATGGGTCACTATCACCACAGTTTGCAAAGGTGCGGCCATTAGCACTTGCAAGCAGCTGTCCGGTACAGGGTAACTCTGCCCCCTCCCCTGGCTAGAACCCTGACTGAGTACTGTCACATAACCATCACTGGACTTGAACAGGGCATTCTTAGCATTTCATATAGCAGCAATGCTTTGAATTCTACCCATTCTGTTGACTCTTGGAGGCTACCTGAAGCAGCCCAAAAATGATTCAGGATCTAAAACAAATAAACAAAAAAAAATAGCCACAAACAAACACTGACCTGTCAGTTCTGTTTCTGGAAAAAAAGCATTTGTCCATTAGAATTAGGGATGCTGACTGTTGCACAAGTGGTATCCATTGCGGGATTGATAATAGAAACAAAGACCACATTCATGAATATGTCTTTCTAGCCTCTTTGTAAAATAAGAAGTGTCAGAACATAGTATATAAAATGGGGTAGATATGGCAATGGAATATTGAATTTTTAATAATGCCTCTAGGTAGTGAACATAGCTATTTCTTCTGTGTTCATCGATCCACTGTACCAGTCAAAAGTGTGTCCAAACGTTTGACTGGTACTGTATGTGTAGTGTTGATTGTGGTTGTTAGGTTACAAGGAAAACAGGAAAGTGATGTGGTGTGGCCCAACACTTGTGTCTATGTTGCAATACCATTTAAAATCATTACAGGGCTAAAAACATTATATATTGTAGTTTTAAAGTATTTAAGGTTTGATTTTTGAATTCATGTTGATAATTCTTATTTAGAACTAATTAGTTACTACATCACTATTATTGAAGGCCATCTATTTTTGTTACTTTGGGATGATAATAAATTAGGAACATAACTGCTTCTTTTCTAGGCAACCTTTATTCAACTAAGGTGAAAAATGGAGACCCCCTCGGCCTCAGTCTTTGTTTGATTAATGTACTTTCGTTAGGTCTCACTCTCTCTCTTAAGACAGTGCTGCTAGTGTTAACTTGATAAAATGTGCTCAGAGCTCAAATGCAGGGATGGATAAACCAGTAGCTCTAGACAGGGCCATGCTTGGAAGGAAATGGGTAGGGGAGTTTAATTTGCAACTCAATGCTACAAAGTGGTTCTTTAAGTACATTTTTCAAGTTAAACACACATACATATACATTATAGTGTGTGTGTGTGTGTGTGTGTGTGTGTGTGTGTGCTTGCGTGTGTGTTTTAAATTTTTTCAAGTGTAGGTATATCTTGATTCATTGTAACTACAATGATAAACATGCTCATTCTAAGACTTTTTGTAAAAAAGTAAAGTAGAATCAGGTCTGGATTTTTTAGTAGACAAATCCTGTGTTTGCATGTATGCCCCAAAAGTACTCTGGACTAATCACATTAACACAGTTGATGTGCACAGAAGTTGAATGCACATTAAATTCGTTCTTTCATCTCAAAGATCCGTCATTTTCCTTTTTTTTTCTTTTTTTTGACTTTTGGCCACAGCGGCTTTTTGTTGACAGTGTAGAGAGAGGAAATGGGGGAAAGACACCGGGGACGACATGTGGGCAAATCGGCAACGAGCGCTCCGACCCATCATTTTCTCATCAAATTTAAAATGATAGGTGTATTTAAATTACATTCATGAGCCATGTTGTAGTCATATTTTCTTTTATTCATTGATTTTTCTTTATGGAAGTCCTCATTCTCTTACTTGGATTTCACTGTACTAACATGAAACATGTCACAGAGTTAATGACAACATCACCTTTAACTGGTCAAATATTAAGTGAAAGAAATTATGTAAAATTAAGTCTTTTTGATTAAATGTCCACTTTTTACCCAGAGAGAATGTGCTTTACAAAGGAGGCGTAATTGATACATCCATTGGCATCTTCTTGTCCAGCCATCAGTCTATCCACTTCATCTTCTGTCATCCTCTCTCCCAGTGTTGCCAGCACATGACGTAGCTCTGCTCCCATGATGGTGCCATTGCCTTCCTTGTCAAAAACCCTGAGCCCTTCCACAAAATCCTCAAAGTTGCCTTGATCTTTTGCACGGGAGATGTGTTGCAGCATAGGCAAGAAGGTCTCAAAGTCCACCATTTTAGTACTCATGTCCTCTGGCCGTGGTTTACCAAGCACTTTCAGCACATCTGCATTAGTTGGATTCTGGCCCAGAGCTCGCATGACATCCCCACACTGGGCATATGTGATCTTCATTTCTCCAGTTGGTGTGCGGTCAAACAAGGTAAAGGCTTCTTTGAACTCCTCAATCTGGTCAGCGGTGAACTCAACAGTGACACTTTTAGGGTCAAACTCAGGCTCCTTGGGTGGCTCAGGCTGTGGCTCTGGAGGTGGAGCTGGCTTAGCAGCTGGGGCTGCATCTTTCTTAGGTTCTGGCTTTTTGGGCTCAGGTTTCTTTGGTTCAATCTTCTTTGGTGGCATGTTGCAAAGGGATTCAGAGGTGAGCTGACACTTGCTGAGAAACAAACAAGAACCTGAGCAGATAGAAAGTGATCCTGGAACTCCTCTTCCAAAACCTTTATATGTGCTTTGTCTAGGGGGCTACACAACAATTCCAACCAGCACACTATAAAAGGAAGAAACCCAAAATAGATCCACATAGCAAGTGATGTCAACATTAAGTATTGTTCTCAGCTGCTGTCATCTAACCGACAGGGCTATTTGCTGTCATTAGTGAGGGTCCAGTTGCATTAGCCTGAAAATGTTCTGTCTCTCTGATGGACAAAGGGATCAGAGCATAGCCAGCGATCAGCCCATGAGGGAGATGGACTAAAATAGCATGCTTGCTAAATGCTGAATGCCTGGGAATCACTTCTTTCTGGGGCAGTGCTTTTCTTTTCCTGAGAACAATGGTACGGATAACCCAGAAATAGTTAATATTTGTTTCAGAATTTCACATGGATTCGTTTTACAATAAAGCATTCTCTTTTGATGACAGAACTAAGTGGGTGAGAATACATTTGCCTTAAAATATATCACATTTTTAACAGAAAGATTGTCTATCAAACCTTGATTCAATGAGAGGTGTTCAGCAGTTTCTAATTTGCCAGATAAATGATGGCTTGCAGTGTCCTCTTCTTTCACTGGGTAGCTTAGAGTGTGCCACTGTTTACAAATCTGCCAAGCCCTCACAGATCCTAAAGGGACTCTTAATTAATTATTGGTGATAACGGAAAGATGAGACATCACAGTTAAATATTTTAACCATTACTGTTGATGTCCTTGTGGAAAAAAGTGGTCTAACTGTAAATTTTAAGCTACAGTTTTTTTTTCTTGCTATCATTGTTTTCATGTTAAACTAAAGAATACAACTAAAATATAAGACAAATAAAATGCATTTCTTTAGTTCAAAACAAAACTAAAGAAATTTAGACCTAAAAGTTTTTTTTTTTTAAATTTTTGTTTATTTTCATTGGTAATCTCTAACAGTTTATCTGAGGCAGGGAAGAAAAATATACTAAAGTGCTACTTAGTTTACATAAAAAACAAATACTTGTTGCTTAAAAAATTGTGTTCAATATTTAACTGGCAGTATCCTGTGTGGAATAAATGTGTCCATTGTCCATTCTTATTCTGCATAGTACACTTTATGGGGTTAAAAGGTAAAAGCAGGCAGTGCAATTCCATTATGAGTCTGGTTTATGAGTATGTAATATGTCATTTGGCTTTATGTAGACGACTGCTCTATAATTCCCTTCAGTGAATGATAAATTAACCAACAAAATATTCATTTCATTCATGGAAAGAGAGGGTATATAGGATGTGCTGTTCTGTGACACAATTTTAATCATAGCAACTTCTAATTTTATGCATGCCTCACAGTTTATCAACTCACTAAAAGAAAGCTAAAGCCTGTCATGCGATAATCACATTTACCCTTCTCTTGTCTCGATGCCCCGGTCTCCTTGATCCGTCAATCTACTGCTTAAAGTCCTTGGACAGTGTAGTTTAAGTGTGTGTGCATGTGTGTGTGTGTGTGTGTAGTTGTCCTTAGCCTAAGATCATTATCTCTCTTCTCTATGCTTTTGAGGTCACATAGCTAGTAGAACTGAGCAGATAATTTGTCGTCTTTTGGTACATGTACGCGCATGTGCATGTATGAGCATGTGATGGACACATGCAAGACTTGCATAAGAATGTATATGTATGTATGTATATATATATATATATGTATATATATATATATATATATATATATATATATATATATATATATATATATATATATATATATATATATATATGTATATGTATATGTGTATGTATGTTTAATTGCTAATTTTGTCCCATTCAAACAAATCTTGATCAATCATACCTGCTTTCATAATTGTACCTTAAGCAATA
>JAMQGT020008393.1:0-17783 GCA_024447675.2 Pterophyllum scalare
TTATGTTTATGTCCTGTACTTGGTTCAGTTAGTATGCTGAAAGGGCCAATATAGAAAGACTCCCATTGAAATGCATTGTTCTGGATTATTGTGCAGCTCTAACTACTCAAAGAGCTGCATTCACTGCATTCATGAAATATGACACAATCACGACATTCCAGGAGCTTTCTGTACTAATTGCATATAAAAGAACACAAAAAAAGAAACTGCACAATCTCCTTTGTGTTCAGTGAAACATGTCTCATTCCATTTATGGGACTGATGGGGAAGCAGCCTAAAAAATATCTGCATGAATACAATATGCTAAATGAGCATGAATATTCCTGCTCCCTCATGAATTGCTAGTAATTTGCTTTGAAGTTAGGACTCTTTCTTTGAACGTAAACTTTAATCATCTTGACCATAAATCAGCACTGACGGCCATCCAAATGTGCACTGATCTCTGTTGCAGTGAGTTTTATACCAAGAGAAATGAGTCTTCAGTGTGACAGCTCATTAACATTACAATATGGGCTGTAATACAGCATCTCCATGAATACAGTGGATGGAAACTGAAGACAGTAGAGAGCAGAATCAGCTTTGCTAAAAGGAAAGTGGGGTAGAAATTGGAGTTTGTTGGAAAAGATGTCATGTGTACTTAACATTGTGCCCTGACAGCATGCAACATGTGGTACATACCTTAAACTGTGTGTACACTGAACTCAGGCTCACCAAACTTCTCACATCTAAACTGTTAAGTTAACAAATGTCTGCATTAGTAATTCTTAAACTTGCAAATGTTTTGACACGTTTCTTGTTCATTAGACATTTGCACCTACCTCAGAGTAGTGCAGTAAGAAAATGAGAGGTCCTCGCTGAGAAACAAAACCAAAAAAAAGTTGCTAAAAGTCTTCAGTTTCTTTCTTCTGGCTCGTTTCTGCTGAGACCTTTGGAAGATCAGCTCCACATAAAGCGCAGGCCAAAGTGACACAACATCTACTGATCCGATGAACTGGAGCCTAAAGTCTCATCAGTTTGCTGAACACCCATTCAGTGTCCTGTCATAAACTACACAGAGCTATACTCCTCCTCTCAGTTGCTCTTCATAGGATCTGCCCTTGCCTTACTCCTACACTGAAATCCCTAGAGGAGGGATGCAAGAGGGGAGGAGGAGGCGACAGGGAATTAAAGTGGGCTGGGGGGGGGCACCTCCAAGCTTGTGACTTGTGGGAGTAAAATTATGTTGAGGAAACATTGCACTATAAGTGCCCTTCGTGGGATAACGTAGCAAGAATGTGGTTTAAAACAAAGGTGGTGGTGTGCGTGTGTGTGTGTGGGGGGGGGGTAATTTTTTTTTCTGGTGGAAATTTTTTGTTTCTAATACATACTCAGGCTAAAAATTCCCAGCTGTCCATGCGCATACTGACCACTGATAAATGGTTGCGCAATTTCACTGACAAACACTGGGGCAGATACTGTTTACCCAGCGGAGTCCACAGGAGTGCTGCTAAAAGCATGGGTGCTGATTGGTCAATGAAGGGTGTAGAAGTAGTGAAGGGGGGTCAAATCCTCCTAATGGAAGGCAAGTATTGCTCAATGTACCCTGAAGCTATTGGACCCATGACTATACTAAAATCAATAACAGCTCACTGTGGTACACCTCCAAAACGCCTGGCATCTCCACAGCAACTTCACTGACAAGCTTGAGCTCCTGGAGGGAAAAACAAAGTCACATTTTTTCCTTCAAACATGACCTGCAAATTACAACTAAAGGTTGAGTTTGCAGCGGAGAGTGTTTTTTTTTCTGCCAAGACCAGCTCAAACCAGCTTAAGACCTCAGTGGGAAGGTGGCAGCTGGCCCCTAGAAACACCACCCAACCCACAGACCAGC
Source organism: Pterophyllum scalare (assembly GCA_024447675.2). NCBI lineage: Eukaryota > Metazoa > Chordata > Actinopteri > Cichliformes > Cichlidae > Pterophyllum > Pterophyllum scalare. The sequence goes on from JAMQGT020008393.1 coordinate 1,871, forward strand.
GATCCAACGGCATGACAACAACAAACCCTCTCTGAGTTTGTCCACGCAGCCAAGCAGCCAAATATCATGGGTGACTGTCCATCAAACCCTGGCTGCAGGAGTGGATTATCTGACCTGCATGCTGATGGGAAAGCAAAGGCTCTCCTCAGTAGTGGGTTACCTAGAGACACAGCTGTGATAGCCAGGATTACCTGGCTATACAGTATTTGGTGCTCTTTGCAGTCATATGAACTGAAGTGTTAGTTAAAGCAATTTTTCACATTTTTTTTCCTTTGGTTGTGTTCTTTGGTGCTTTTCAGAACAGACAAGCTTTCTTCACATACAGTTTACACTGTAACCATGGACAGGATGGAAAGGGCTCACTGGCTCGCTGTATTTCATTGTTGACATGTGCTAATTGTGTGAAGCCAATTGGATGCACCGATGGTTGAGTGACCTAGCTTCAAAAACGTGAATCTGGTCAACAGATTGAGTGGTGTTTGTCTTGCAGATAGCAGGACTTCACGCTCCAGTTAACATTACTGTCACCAGGAAATGTTAGAGTGAACAATTATTGATAAAGCAGACCACAATGAGAGAGATGCCCAGATTTCAACATAAGCAGCGTTTGGGCTGGGAGGATGCACTTATGTGAAAATGTTCAAGTTAACTGGATAGAGGATGGAAAGGAGGATACCACGGATAACTTGGAGTAATGAAAAACAAGTGCTTTTGGCTCCATTTGCTGTTAATAAACAAGATAACACTGGTTAGCTCAGTATAAAAGCCAGCAAGACAAGCGAAGTTGTCGCAAATCCCACATATGCTTAAAAAAAGTTAAATTGCTGCTAGATCAGATTTACTGAGCGAAACCAGCAACATCATGTATTTTTGTGTAGCCCACTGAAAAAATGTAAAGACAAAGCAGAAAAACAGGTTAGACAGTTGTTTGGGAGGCCAGCATGGTTCAGATGTAGTGGCACAAAGCCTCTTTATATTGCTTTCCAAGAACAATCTGGGAACCCAAGCCTGAAGACATCACCTGTTCTTAGTTTGACCTAATACTGTTTTTATGAGCTAGCAGGATGAAGAAAGACTGCAGCTGAAGAAAAGTCACTCCGGGCTCTGCTGAAAGTGATTTCCTGTCTGTTTGCCGGCCGCTGTGCACCGAACGCCAAGGCGGTTGTTAAATCACATTTTAAAGTGATACAAAATTCCATGCTTTAAGTGGGTCATGATACAAGAATCAGATATTTGTTGTAACATATCTGGCAATCACAGCAGATTCTTTAAAGCACTATCAGTGATATTCAAGTATGAAGTCCCTCAAGATAAACTGACTTCCAGAAAAAGTGTTTCCATAAAGCTGGACGTTATTCAAAGGCAACCTCACAATTTTGCAACATTAAATATGCATTGACTCTCTTCTCCGCTGAAGTGAAATATCTGCTTCCTGTGGAATTATTAGTACTGAACTGTTTTCTTTATAGTAATTTTATAGTAAAACATTTTTTTGGGGGGTGGCATATGAACATGTCTGCAGAACTTGATAAAGTAAAACGGTTCAGTGGGGGGTGTTCACGTAACATTATCTGTAATTGTACTCATAATATCTTAATGATGTTTATAATACTCAGACTGCACAGTACTGCTACTGCTACTGGGAAAAGAACATATTAGAGCTGCTATTGAGCAGCTTTATGGATTTTATCCATCTGACATGTTTTTAAGTGTGGAAACAAGTCACAATGCCTAGACTTCAGCATAGATCAACAAATATTAAAGCACCTATGCATATTTAACCGTGCCTGATTAGACGTGTGCTCCTGAGTTCTTCTATCTCCTGTTCACTTTTGTTAACGCAATTATTTGTCATTTATTTTTGCAACCGCGTGTAAACGTTTCGCACACAGTCCCAGCCGGGTCACTGGAACTGGTTCACATCAGTGGAATGCAGAAAGTCATATCTGCGATTTGCCTGTTTTGACATGCCAAAGTGTCTGCTGTAGCAAAGCGTCACATACATTTCAGTAGGTCTGTTTCACCAGAATCACTTAAAACACCAAAGCAAACAAAAGTCACTGAAGCCAGTGGAAGCAGCATGTGGTCTGTCCATACCAGCTAACTGACCAGATTCACATGACATGCCAAGTGTAAATTATTTCTTAAATTCATGATGGACATTACTAGTGTCTTGTCTTTAAAAACTGGTAAACTCAGATCCTCGTTATCAATTTACAACACTAATAATCAATCTGATTAAAATGTTTACATTTTCCTTTAAATAAACTGAGGTTGGTAAATCTATGGAATTTTCTTGACCTTTAGTTAACATTCCCTAAAGGTTTCCAGAAGATTCCAGTGTTTACAAACTGGATCGTTTTCTTAAGATTATTTTTGCAAAACCTTTTGATAACCTTCAGGGAAAATTTCCTAAACATCCCCTGAAGTATACTTAGGGAAATGTTAATGTTGCTTAAAGGTTCCATTTAGACTCTAGAGGATTTTAGCAGCACCTGTTTGCTTGTTTAGAGACTGTTACACAAACTGTAGTTTTTCCCAAAACGCAGCGTTCCACAGGCTTTAAGAAAACATTGTTTTATTTAATGGGCAAAATGCCAGACTCACTGATGTCACCTGTTGGTTATTTAAGTCCCTTTACGGACTAAGTGCTTTAGCCAGTGCGGCTTTGGTGGATGTGACGAGCACGGGATGTATGTGATTGTTAAATCGAGCATATCCTGAATAATCCTCCTTTCTGATTCGTAGAAATGACCGTAATTAACTAAACTTACTTAATGTTCAATCCAGCATGACCTGAGACCTGTGACTGAGGTCATCAGGAAAGTGTTTGCTGAGGTCACAGAACACCGAGGGCTGTTTTCTCACATCTTTTCGCAGCAGGAGCAGTCGCTGTCTACAAGGAATATTGGTCAGAGCAATGTGCTGGATCCACTTTTCAGCAAAGCTACTTCCATCTTTTATGTACGGTCTATACCTATAACATTTACTGCAGCCCGGCGATGGGCGGGCTTTAGGACCCTGTACTGCGGCTTTGCTGAAGTCATCTCAGGCAATATCAATGTTATGGCTGCTTTACCTAAGAGCTACTGACGAACAGCGTCTACCATCTGAGCCAGCCTAAGGCATTTTATAACACTGTTGTGCACATGTTTTAGTACTGGTAGCTCCGCCGTGGCTGGAAGCTTAGCTGCTGATGGAGCACATCCGACTGCCAAAGGTAACCGGCTCCGACTGCAGTGATTTGCACTCTGCCGTGCGCACTCTCAATTCACCTCTAAATTGAAATAACTAAGAGAACATATGTTTTAATTGAAAGGGCATGTGCTGTATTTGCCCCGTTGGCAGTACGGTTACTGCTCTGACGGTGTGTTTCACTGTCAGTGCAGTTCACACGTGTACAGCTGTGTCAGAGACACGTGAGTAGCTGCTGATGTGCTGAGGATGAGGCTGCTTGATGCTGTTCTTCTTCTTCCCCGTCCAGGTGGAGAATGTCAAGCTGCTTGACAGACTCACTCCCAGAAGGAGCAGGATTGGCACCCTGTACCTGACTGCCACACACACCATCTTTGTGGAGAGCCAGGCCGGAGTGCGCAATGAAACATGGGTAGGCGTCACAGTCTGGAAGACATAAGCGGTCTGTTTGAAGGAAGAGAGTAAACGTTCACGTTCAGTGCTGCAAAGCATACTCAGTAGATCTGTTTTTGTTTTGTTGCTCAGGTACTTCACAGTTTGGTGTGCAGTGTGGAGAAACCGGCTGTCACTCCTTCAGGATGCCCTCTGCTTATTCACTGTAAGAACTTCCAGGTTCTTAATTTTCTAATTTCTCAAGAGCCAGAATGCCATGATGTTCACCTGTCCCTGCAGCGTCTCTCCCAGCCAGGTCAGTGGTGCCATGATGTCAGCAAAGGCTTGGATTAGATGCACAACCTCAGATTATCTTCTTTCTTTCTTTACCCGTGCCAGCATCACTGTATCACTGCAACTATCCTGCCTCTATAATCTGCACATTTGCTCTAATGTTATTTTGTGGACTGACACAGAATAGAGGTTCTACTCATCGGCCTTTAGCTGTCAGCTACTGTTTTGCCTTGCAGAGAGATATGAGGAGCTGTACTGCTTCTCCTATAAGCCAAATGTTGATGGGGAGGAGAGACGACAGGAATGGGACTTCTTGGACCTCAAGGCTGATTACAGCAGAATGGGACTCCCAAACTCTCTGTGGAAACTCTCGCCGGTCAACCAACACTATAAGGTCAGTGAGCTGACCATAGATGCACATTCATCCTAATATGGACAACTATGCCTAAAGGTTTGTTTGGTCTTTTCTAAAGGTGAGTGACACTTACCCTGCTGACCTGTTTGTCCCTGAGAGTGCCACACCACCGGTCATAGTGGGAAGCTCCAAATTCAGAAGCAGGGGCAGATTTCCTGCCCTGTCGTACTACTCCAAAGACAATCATGTAAGTTGACTGCAGAATCATTCTCTTTTTATTTTCCATCCAGTCAGCCCATAGTAATTCAAGGGATATGAAGTGACACTTACAGAGCTAATAGCGCTGGCTCCAGCCCTGCACAAGGAAAACATTTTGCAGCAGCTGAGGTAAGAGATTATTTACGGGAATATAAAATACATTTAATACACTTTGCTTGGACAGTTTTTGAGCAGAAATGACTTGTGAGACAAGTTGATTGGTGCTGACTTTCCTCCTTAAGCAGTAAAAATTGTATGCGTCATCAAAAAAAGAAAAGGGAAGCCGGGATCAAAAAAGGATTTTGAAAGTCACCCCCCCCCCCAAAGTAAGCAGGAGTCACTGCTGTCAGGATCCCTAAAGCAGAGACCAGATCAATCAGGATCTAACAGTAGATGAACTGAGTTTAAAGTTTATTATGTGTTAATCTGTTTTAAGTCTCTATAGATCCTTTCCAACATAACATGTGGCTTTAGTCATTACACCAACTTTCAAAATATAACCACCAAGATAATAAAGCTTTTACCTAATACACAGTACATAATATCCTGCATGGGAATGTCTGAATGAAGCTCTGACAAATGTTAGAATAAAAGTGACCAATTTACGATTCACTTGATTGATGATTTAGCAGGAATGTTATGTATCCCATGTCTGATATGGGCTTAATACTGTTCCTCTGCTCCAACACAGCTGGGTGTTGCAAGTCTGTAAAATGATAAAGCAAGACAGATGTCCATTTGGTCATTAAATAACAACATGAATTATTACTGTCTCCAAGATCTTGGCTTCATATTTGTGAAAGTCATATATCTGACATAAGAAAAAAGCCAGAGTGTTCATAATTTATTATGCTAATCCATGATTCAACATTTAGGAGTGCTTTATGTGTGTGGGGTCAGCTTCCCAGGCTTGTGGAGTTCAGCGCATACAAAGCGCACCACTGTAGTTCATGTGCCCGAAGGGAGAGCTTCACAGCGATCTCTGGCCATTTCCCATGTTGCTATTAAATGTGAAGATAAGAGAAACTGTGTGGTTGATTAATTTGAATTGAACATGCAGGGAAAGAAAAAGTACTGTGAATTTCTACTCGTCCCAATTCTCATATATTAGATATGTGAGTGTGTGTGTGTGTGTGTGTGTGTGCGTGCGCGCGCTCTAAATGTTGTGAACGGATAAGGAAGTGTCCCACATGAAGCCAGAGTCCTCCTTCTTCCTCCCAGGCTGCCATCTGCCGCAGCAGCCAGCCCCTGTCAGGTTTCAGCGCTCGCTGCCTGGAGGATGAGCAGATGCTTGAGGCCATCTTGAGGTCCAATCCCCGCAGTGACTTTATGTATGTGGTGGACACAAGGCCTAAGGTGAGCCCTTAGTATCTCAGGAATGGCCTGCAAGTGTTTAAAGTACTAACTGTATGTTCAGGTGGGCTTTATTTTTCCAGACTGTGTTCTGCTAGCTGAAGATCTCACAGCAAAGTCTTCAATTCCGACTCTGTGGAATGTTTTGGAAAAATATGCATTTTGTATAGTTTTGCTTTTGAAAGAGTTTTAGCTCAGTAGTTTGCTTTCCTTCTACATCACAGACCTTGACCATTCTGATATTAATCACATGAAGCTGTGTGTTACTATACATTTATATGGTATGTTGCACTGCTACAATGGACCAAGATTTTTGCATGCTGCTGTGCGAGCTCAAATTATTATATAAAGGTATTATATCTGGGTAAATCCCTGGACATGTCTCATTTTCAATGAGGTCCAACCTAATATAATAACAATATAATATATAGCACATAATACAGTACATACAGTTTGGTGCATACATTTTTGGACAGTTACACATTTCTTATAGTTTTGCCTCTGTATGCCACCACAGAGAAAATCAAGATTCTGATCACCTACACATTACGCCTACAGGAGCTGCTCGCCCATGCAAATCCATGCCATGAAGCACCTGGTGCACAATGTTTGTGCTGATGTTAATGCAAGAGGCTGCAGTTATTGACTCAGCAGAGCAATGGCAGCGTTTACGCACTCAGTGACCCCACATTTGCCACTTCATGAGTTGCTGTGGATCCCAAACACTTCCTCTTTGTAATGATGGTGCTTTCATTTAACTGTGGGATATTTAGGAGGGAAGAAATGTCACAAACTGACTTGTTGCAATGGTGGCATCCTATTAAAGCACCACACTCTAATTCAGTGACCCATTCTTTCACAAATGTTTGTAAAGGCACAGACTGCCTGGCTGGGTGCTTGATTTCATACCCCTGTGACAATGGGGCTGAAAACTCTTGAATGCAAAGATTAAGAGGTGCAGCCCAATAGTTTTTCTCCATATAGTATAAAAGATCTGGAGCTAATCCCAAGTGTTGAACTTTAATTTAGAAGCTGTTCACCAGAACAATATGAGGTCCAGTGAGAGGTTAATATAAATTAAGGAGGCCATTATTAGGCTGAAAAACCAAAATAAACCTATCAAAAACTTTAGGACAATTCTTAAAAAGATAGAATGCACTGGCCAGCTCAGTGCACACCACTCCATCTGTCAAACATAGTCAAGGCAATGTCATGATACTGACACTGACATTGCCAGTGGAACCGGGTCACTAGTGTTCATTGATGCTGTGACTGCTGATAAAAGTAACTGCATGAATTGTGAAGTGTACAGGGCTGTACTCTCTGCTCAGATTCAGCCAAATGTTTCAAAAATGACCAGACAGCGCTTCACAGTGCAAATGGATGGGTCACCTGATCTCAACCCGGTAGAGCATGCTTTGCAGTTATTAAATACAAAACTGAAATCAGAGAGACCCACAAACGAACAGCAATTGCAGACGGCTGACATTAAGGCCTGATAGAGCATCTCGAGGGAGTAAGATAAGATATTTATTGATCCCGAGGGAAATTCTTGTGCCTTTTACGTGCTCAGTGCAATAAGAATATCTATTTACTCTCTGTGTCGAATCACAAAATTTAAAAACGGCAAAATAAAGCTCAACCGCTAAAAAAACAAGATACAGATAAGAGCAATAGTATGGAATCTAAGCATAAATAGAAATGCCAGAATGTGAAGGTAGGCAGAAGGTGTTAATCCTCAGTCTATTATATGTAATAATGGGAGGGGGGAAATCAGTTTGAGAGACCCTGTGTTAGTGTAGTCCAGTATTGGTAGTGTAAGTTGTAAAACTAGCCTCTGTCTGACACTAACGTACATACTGTCAGTTGCCTTGAATGACGCAGACGACGGGATAATGAACTGATTTAACTGACAGTCATTTCTGTCTAGCTGAACGCAATCGCAAACCGAGCTGCAGGAAAAGGCTACGAAAACGAGGACAACTACTCCAACATAAAATTCCAGTTTATCGGGATCGAGAACATCCACGTCATGAGGAACAGCCAACAGAAAATGCTAGAAGGTAATTATTGTGTAATTATCATTCAGCTATAATGACTGCTTGAACTGATTTTACTTGCTGTCAGAAATGCTGTCAGGACTGTCAGAAAAGTTTCACCACATCATATTTTACACTAATCTTGTGGCATTGTCTGTTTAAATTGGCTGCGTCGTCACATTACTAAAGCAGAAAGGGTCCCCCGTGGGTTTTTTCATATGCAGTCACACAGAGGGAGCTGTGCTGGAATCAGGCCTCAAATAAGCCCACAGGAGAATTTCTGGGTATTGTGCAGGGGTGCTCCTAGGAAGACTTTGAATCCATCTGGGTTATATTTCAGAACTATTTTGGTTTCCCGGAGTGGACAAAACCCCGGACATTATCCCCCAAAGAGAGACAGAGGGCGTGAGAATGATGCGATTTCAAGTCTGAAAAGTTATAGCTGCTCTCAGTTGTGATAACCGTTTGCCCACTGGGGAAGTCTTTAAGGCTGGAGACAGCTCCTGCCCTTTCGAGTCTGCACTCTGCCTTCCCCTCTCTGCCCGATTGCACACTTCAATAAGATTTAGAAGACCCCCCCCTGCCTGACAGCAAAACATCAAACATGTCTTCTTGATGGAAGTCCACTCTGATAAGTGTTACAAAACCTAAGAGGCTAAATGAACCCGTTCACCGGCTCTTATGTTATCAGTCCTTACAGGCCAGCAAATTGATGTAATATCAACAAAAAAAACCCACTGTGTCCACAACTTAATGAGCGATCAGATGTTTTTAGTTATCTAAAGGTTAAAGGTGAATTACGAGCATTAGCATGACAGCTTGTCACCAGCTGAGCAGAAATGAGTTCATGTCTCACAGCCTGTGAGTGAACTTGCATATACTCAGCAGGAACCCTAAAAATTAATTTAAAGACATTTTATAATGAAGCAGTACTGTGATCCTTAGGTTCCAGCTGGTGGCGCTTATAGGAAAAGTCCGTGCACCATTAAAATGAATAGGATTCATCCTCTAGGGAACTATTACTGTTTGGTCAAAGTGATGTCAGTTGAAAATTTGTCTCATTCTGAACTGAAGTGGTTTTACATTGCTCATCCCCAAGTGGCTGTCCCTGGTGTGTACAAAGCCGTTGTCAGTGGGAACAAATTACATGAGAAGATAAACAGAATCTGTTTTGAAAAACTAAATATCCTGCCTCATCACACACAGATTCCCTGTAAAGTTGTCTTTGCTGCTATCAGTATTATGTGAGATTTTAATAAAGTCCCGTGATCAGGTATGCTCCGTGTTTCCTGCCAGTGAGACAGCTGTGTTGTGGTTACAGTGTGTGAGCTGCGTTCCCCCTCAATGTCTGACTTCCTGGAGGGTCTGGAGAGCTCAGGCTGGCTGAAGCACATCAAAGCTGTTTTGGATGCAGGCATCTTCATCGCCAAGGTCAGTCTGGAGGCTAATCCCCACTGTCTGCCTCACCACTGCACTTAATATTGGTTTAGGTGTGGGTTTGTTTGTGTCTTGGATTGTCTGCGTGTCTCTGTGAAACGGACATCATCTGTCTGTGTGGGGATGATACAAGAACCCGGAGTCCTTTAGTCTATTCCCCAGATTTGCATGGATCAGCAACAACATTAAAACTATTGACAGATGAAGTCAATAACATTGATCAATGCAAACCTTTGGTCCTAGCATTCACGTGGTCTTTATGAACTGGACACCCCTAGAGGAGCCGTGTAGAGGCCTCAGCAGGTCAGGGGTGCGAGAGATACCAACACAATATTGACCAGATGTTGTAAATGTGGCTAACAAAATATTATAGACACTGCATCCAAAATGACAAGAGAATGCAACCAGAGGCCATCTCACAATAAGATCACACCAGTTACAGTACCCATCAACATGATGATTCCATAAATATGAATACTAAGCACTCAGTACCCATGGGTCAGACCATACCAGTCTTCTAACTCAGGTTTTGTGGTTGCCTCTTGCCATAGACAGTATAAAATATGCATGTAACCTCTTTTTTAAGTTTATTTCTTTCAGGGACCATGTACAAAAAAACATTAATCACATAAAAGGAAAAGCTGCTTTGTACCGGATTTAGTTATCAGCTAATTTCCATCTGCAGTGCCTGGGCAGATAAAAAAAACCCACTAAAACACAGATTAAATCAAATCAGCATATACCCACATATGTACACATACCCACGTGCAAACAAACTTAATACCAAAAATAAACAAAACAAATATCAAAGTATTAATCAACTATAAACAAAATTCCATAAAACACAGGACAAAATCTAATAAGATTAATGCACACAAGACCGAGTACCGGTACTCAAAATACACTTTTTTACATCATGAGAAAAGATATGGAAATCAGTACACATTTTCACATTCTTTGGAATCATATTCCAGGCTTTAATTCCTTTAAAGGAGAAAGCTGAGGCACAGTACAGTCCTCCAGAGCAGAGCTGGACAAACCTCCTCAAAGGTGGCCGGGGCAGCATTGTGTGTAAGCTTGTGTACTAACCGTATATCTGAATACAAAACTCCATTCTCAAAACTTAGCATACTATATTTATTAAGTATATGGCAATAATAATATTGATTAGATTTTCTATCCAAAATTTTAAGAACTTGTTTGTTTGTGAAGTCTTGTTTTGTTTTGTTTTCAAGTTTTTTTTGTTATTTTAAAATCTGGATGGAGCTGACTGAAACGACATGCTCAGTGGCTAACAGCGTGTGATTGACAGCACGCAAATCCTGGAAAATCCTCCTTTCTGACACTTAGAATGACCATTATTTAAAAAAATGAACTTTGTCTTATTCAATATGACCTGAAACTAGTGACTGAGCCTATAAATGCAACAGGAAGGTGTTTCCTTGGGTCAGAGAGAAGGGGAGCCGAGGACCGTTTTTCCATAGACTTCTATACAATCAGGAGTCTTTTTGGACCCCCCCCCTCCGCTGACCATTACAAAGAATGCAGGTTTACATCTCAGACCCAGAGCTATGTCCACCTTTTTTTATACTGTCTGTATCTCTTGATCAGTTGTGATGCTCTGATGTTTGTCAGGACAACATTTTGCTATGATGACACACAGACAGGTGCACAAGCTGAAAGCAATACATCTGTACTCTTGTGGATAATTTGACCAATTATCCAAGGAGAAGCGAGTGTCATTTCTCTACTGGTCAGAAATGATGGGGTCATGATGGGGTCATGTAATTAAACCTCTTCGTTGTACCTCTGAAATAACATTCCTCTCAGGCTCCAGCAGTCAGACACTTGAGGTGATACAATTAAAATTAGAAAAAGATCAGCGTTATTTTCTTCAATTTGAGATACGATTCTTGTGATCAAAAATTATCTGATGACTGGCTGGTTTTCTTCTTATAGTCGCTATAAAATAACGCCTGACTCCAAAGCAGAGGCACATATAGTACACAAGAGGAAAAACACCACATCTAATTTTGCACATTTTTTTATTTGTGTGTGTGTGTGTGTGTGTGTGTGTGTGTGTGTATAGGCTGTTGCAGAGGAGGGGGTCAGCGTCCTGGTTCACTGTTCAGATGGGTGGGACCGTACTGCTCAGGTGTGTTCAGTGGCCTGTGTACTGTTGGACCCTGACTACAGGACCCTCAGAGGATTCATGGTACATACTGGACCTTTTTAATTTAAGATGCAGTGCAGGGTTATATCTCAGTGGTAGCACATAACGAACGCCCTGCTACACTTTCTGCCATGTTAATATATCCAGTTACATTCTTGTTTTAGATGATGGGGGCCATACTGGGCTCGTGTTACTTGTTTCTTTAACTAGAAGGATTGGCTGGACTGGCTAACCTGAAATACACCAAGAAAAATGAATATAACAGAGAGGCCTTCTTTTGAGAGCTGCCGCAAACAGCGGGTGAGGAGGTTCAGTCGTTCTAAGGTTTGGAGTGTGTTTTAACACTTTTTTTTCTGCATTTAGGTTCTTATTGAAAAAGACTGGGTCTCATTTGGACACAAGTTCTCCCACAGGTCTGCCCCTCCCTGAAACATGACTTTTATGGCATCTGGTGATTTGGTTTCAATCTGGTGATTTAATTGCAGCCACCTCTTCTGCAGATGCAATCACTTGGTTGGAGACCCTAAAGAGGTGTCTCCCGTCATCGATCAGTTCCTGGAGTGCGTGTGGCAGCTTATGGAGCAGTTCCCATGTGCCTTTGAGTTCAACGAGAAGTTTCTAATCGCCATACACAATCACGTCTACTCCTGCCAGTTCGGAAACTTCATTGGCAACAATCAGCGGGACAGGATAGAGCTCAGGTGAGATTTAAACCTGCGGGCACCATCACACACAGACATCAGGGTACTGCATCACTGGTATTGTGAAAATAAGGAATGACACAGGAATGAAATAGCATTTAACATAAACTCTTTCATATCCGTCCTCTGACCTTTTCCTCATATTTATTTCCCCTGACTGTCATTTGGACTTCATATAGAGTGAATGAGAAGACTCATTCTTTGTGGAGTCATCTATGGGCGAACCGTACAGACTTCATCAACCCTCTGTACAGGCCAAACCACAGCCAGACCCAAGGGCTCCTCCGGGCATCAACTGCCCCCTACAGTTTTAAGTAGGTTCTCTCCAACTACAACAACTCACACAGCATCAGTTGAACCCTGGCATATACACTGTAAACCCACCTCCCTCTCCCTTAGACTTTTTCATGGACAGATAATCATCTGAAAGGCAAAGTAAAGGGGTTAAATGAAAGTTTATTTTAGTAATGCATTCTTCTATTTTTGTGTAGATTTTGGAGAGGGCTGTACAACCGCTTTGACCGTGGGATGCATCCTCGGCAGTCTGTAGAGGATTACCTGAGGGCCATCCAGGAGGAGACACAGCAGCTGGAGGAGCAGCTCGCTTCACACAAACAGGTAGGACAGGGCTATGCTGATCAGTCACAACATTAAAACCACTGACAGGTTGCAATATTGATTATCTCACAATAGCACTTGGGTATATTAGGCTGTCAGTAAACTGTTGATATGTTGGAAGCTGAAAGGATCTGAGTGACTCTGACGAAGATCATATTGTAATGGACAGAGGACTGGGTCACAGCATCTCCAGAATAGCTGGTCTTATTGGGTATTGCAAGTTACAGGAGGTAGTAGCAAGTAAAAGCAAGGAAAGGCAAGCAGTGAGTTGGAGAAAAGACCATGGGTGTAAGACAAATTACTGAAAACCTAAAGCTGGCCAGAATAGAGAGCTGTCTGAACGTAGCAGCAGACTAGTCATAACCTGCAAGAGAGCGTGCATGAGCAAAGAAATAGAAGAAACTGGCCTTGACACTGACATGTGCATTGTTTACCTGGGAAAGAGATACCATCAGGATGACCTCTGGGAGGAAGGCAAACTAGATGAGGCAGTGTGATGCTCAAAGCGCTGTTCTACTAAAAGACCTGGGGTCTTGCCATTCATTTGGATGTTACTTTGGCATGTACCAGTTACCTAACCTTTGCTGTGGGTCACATGCACCTCGATGTGACAGTAATCCCTGATGGCAGTGGCCTCTTTCAGCAGGATAATGCACCCTGGCAAACTGCAAAAATTGCCCAGGAATGATTTGAGCAACATGACAAAGAGTTCTGTGTTGACTTCCAAATTCCAGAGATCTCAAGTTGATTGAACATCTGTGCAACGTGCTGAAAAAAACAGGCATAGAGGCCTTCCTCACAACTTCATGACTGATGCCATGGGACTCTTTTAGGGGTTCTATATGGACAGCAGGAGGGGGACCTGCACGATATCAGGGCGGTGATTTTAATACTGTGCCTGATCACTGTGCATTCATACTGCAAGTGTGAAAAGAAACGTAAAATTCTGATGTGGTATTTTTTGTGTGATTATAGAAGATGACTGTTATCTTCATGTCTTACATTATCAATAGAAAATTTCTCAGCTGGAGCAAGAGCAGGAGTGCAGTGACACCTGGAAAGCAGCCACCTTTGATAAGAGTCCCACGGTGTGGGCTCCTGGTAGCGACCTCGGTCTGGCCAACACTCCTCAGGACTACACCGGCGGCTTCATTGCCAGCCCCTGCCAGCCTAAAGCACCAGACAGCATCCTCCTGCCAAAGAGCACAAACCAAACATCTGACTCCAACGTCTCCAACGGCAGCGACCAGGAGTCCGGGATCGCAGACCTGAGCTGCCGTTCACCTCTCAGCGAGGACAGCACCAGGGATCCAGACTCTGATGAGGCTGCCTACTCTGCTGCTTGAGGAAAACGTAGCACTGGGAGGGACGTGCAGCACTGGACAGTCCACTGAGCGACACTGAACAAACACCACCATTACCGTCATCGTGTAACCCAACGATTGGCCGATTTCAGTGAGAGTCTTATTTGGGTTGCACAGTTGGCTTGCACTTTTGTTTGCATGTATGTGGACTTTCCATGTCCCTACATTCCTTCTTGTTCGTAGTTGTTTCCCGTAGCTGACTGCATTTAACCTCATATCAGTGGGAGACATCAAGATTCCAAAGAAAGCTCATATTTTTGAACATTTTAATCAAAATTCAACAGAAAGTAGGTGACCTCTATCAAAGAGCAAGAGCAACCCTCAGCAGTTTAATGCAATTCTAAACTGTGTGTGAAAGCTGTTAATGATAAGCCATTTAAGTGTGTGTGTTTGCGATGACTTCTGGTCTTCCATACGGGTATTTGTGAGATATTTGGCTTTACAGTGTAAACACCTTAATAGTAAAAAAAGAGACAAAAATTGACATGACATGCATTCTGAATATAGGCCAGTAATACATGGTGCTAGTCACCATTCATTGTAATGCTGAAAGATGAGCAGTAATTCTGATATGTCCAAATGTAGCAGCATTTCAACCCCAGAGGACTCATTCATGTCTAAACTGAACTCACTCTGCAGGCCACAGTGACCTCAACTGGGGCTGGGAGTCATTACACTCTAATAACCAGCGGTCAGTGGTTTGTTTTTGGCACCTTGTGGTCCACCCCTGGATGTTTCAGTGTATTATAGGATTTCACGGGGTTTTACCACAAAGTGATGTAGAAACAAGCTTTGATTTAATAATGTCTGTGCACCATGTTTCAACACCATCGCATGACTGGACCACTGGAGCATGTGAACACACAAAAATACTGCTGCTTAGAGCAGCAGGTGACCAACAGAGACTCCTTGAGTATTTGTGTTATCTCAGCTGTCCGACCGGCATCAAAGCTGCTCACTTTAAAATTGTAGTACCCATTGTTTTAGGTGCACTCCTGCTAAAGAACAATGCAAAGAGTACCAAGCAAAGCATGTGAAAGTATTTTTGTACTATAACCTATTTTTGTCTTCTCTGATCTCGTTTAAATGCTTTGTTTGTTTGGTTTGTTCAGTGTCCGAAATGTCAGAGTCATACCAAATATGTCCTCGTATTAAAAAGAGCTTTAAAGCGTTCTGATGCTGGCTTCATTTGTTCTATTGGTGCAAGAGTAGATTTGTAAAAGTGATCTAAATGCAAATTGTGTTAATTTAAGTCAATTGTCTGCCATATGCTTGCTATACTTATTGATTGTGTTCTTGCCTGGCTATTTAAAGGGTCAGTTCAGTCAAATTACAATAACATTCATAGGTGCAGTGTAAGTAAATACAGCCACTGCACAAATAGAGAGCCTTTCTTTAAGTGTATTGTTACTGTTCCATTTGTGTATTCAGGTCACCACTTCTCCTGATCTAATTTTGCTTCTCTAGCCTGATACTTGAGCAGGCTGCCTCATGAACTGCACAGTCTGGCATTGTTCACAGACCCTCTCAAATCCAGCTCTTCTACACCTGCTTAATCTGAAAACAGTAAAATATTTGACTTATCTGCCATATTCCAGATTTGCATTATATCACCAGTCAGGTTAAGTTAATGGTAGCAAAGACTGTCCCTCATTTTAGGGATGAAGGCTTCAATCCCTGTTGTTGCTGAACATCTGCACAGCTGTGCTGGCAGGGCTTTGGGGTCTGGCTGCCAGCCAGCACAGCTAGCAATA